>CM070081.1:9094442-9372009 GCA_036250285.1 Pyrocoelia pectoralis
TATACTTGGCATGTTGCGAATGTGCCGAATCCTGGAGTTTACGACTGCCATGTTGGTGAATAAAGTCGACCAATCCCGCCACGACTTGTTTGACAGCCAATAGAACATCACTGCATTCCTTCCATAACGGTATCGACGATTCTGTAAAATAAACAAATCAACCAAAACTAAATACAATGAAACGAAATTACCTGGACTAGGATCAATTCCGGCAAGAAGTTCAAGATGAGGTCTTAGAATCGATAACTTTCCCGGATCGCCTGTTCTCTGCAAGGCGATCACAAGCTCTTGAACGGACTGGGCGAACGATTGGGGTGTTTGTAACTTATCGATTATGCTCTGCATGTGCGATTTGTGAGCGGTATCGCCGTAAAGCAAAGCGGACCATTGGTCCGGTGCTATTCTTAATCCGGCTTCGGTGGCGATTTGTACAATTTGCGCGTCGTGTTCACGACGTAATGCTTCGTAAGTACGAAATTCCTCTTTCAATTGCATTAGTGACGAATCACCCTCACGCTTCGAAACCTGAAAGGAATTAGAGAAAATTACAAAAACGAGGGAAATTTCACCTTATTCTATAAGTATAAGTACAAATGGAAAAATGCAGAATGTCATTGATCCAAAATTGAGGTTCAATATGAAGGGAGTATGACAGAAGCCTTTTAGCCCACCCCTAATACCGTCATCCAACTCCTACTCTTCTCTCTCAACTCATCACACTCCCCTAACATGTGTGCCAAATTTTCCCACCCCACACCGCACAGTCTACACCTTGTGTTTTCATCTTCCTCCCAATCATTATTGTCCCTCTCCTCGTTTCCACATCTGAACCTCACTATCAACCTCTTCTTCTTTATCCCTAACCCACCCCTCAAGTATCCCGATACATCCTCCCCCATAATTTCCTTTTACCTCTTATTATACCTCCCTGCACTGATTTTTTCTCTTCCTTCCTGTATCTGCACATCCCCATCCCTTTTTATTATATCTTCTCTTATGTTGTCTCCCCACCCACTCTCCCTGCTCCTCTCCCCTCGCATATCCTCCTCTTTCATTATATTTCCTTCTGCTCTCCTGTCCGTATTTTATCCTTCATTTCTTTACTTGTCTCCAACAGTGCTGTATCAGATTACCTCCTCTTCCTCTCTCCAGGCCTTCCTCTTACTTCATACCCATCATCATGTACCCCGGAATCTCTCTCCCCCGACCTAATATCCATCTCCAGTATCTCGCCTGCACCCTTTCGAGCACTTCCCATTCGCCCCCCCCCCTCCCCTACAGCATTACGCTCTTCCCCAGATATCATTCATCAACAAGCCCCCCCCCCCACATTCCCCAGATTTGCTCTAGAACTTTGCTCCCTTTTTTTACCAGTTCTTCCACGTGCGCCGCTTCTTTGTTGCCATACCTTAGATGGTAACTTTACTCAGGTACTTTATCTCTCCCACATTCTCAATCACTTCCTCCCCCCACTTCCACACTTCTCTCTTTCCTCTTCCCCTACCTTTCTGAAACCATCATTTTTGTTTTTTCCACTTCCAAGAAATCCTTCACTACCCTCACCATCCCTTTCATTTCTCTCTCCATTTTTGCTAGCACATCATCGGCATATGACAGCCCTCCTCCCTCGTATTGGGTTTTCTTCAATTTTTCTTCTAAACCTTCCATAGTATATCAAAAAGGTCCGGTTTAACCATTTTACCATTACGAAACTTTTTCCGCACTGTTCCTTTATACCTCGTCTCTTTGTATACTTCTTCCGTTATTTCCACTATCCCCTCACTTATCCACCATAACTATTTCTACACACCTTATCATCAAAGGCCCATTTAATGTACAGGAAGAGCGCATATACCTTCCCCCCCCCCCCCCCCCCCCCCTTCTCTCTAATTCTTTATTCACTATTTGCCTAATTATATACACGTTATCAATCGCTTTCCTTTCCCTTCTGAAGCCTGCTTGCCACTTGCCACTTCTCTTCCTTTTCCATTTCCTTCTCCAAGCGTCCCTGCAGGACCATCGCATACCTGGTATGCTACATAATATGCTTGCATCTATGTATTCGCCGTAAACACATCTTGGAAAAAAATATTATATTATTTTGTATCCCAGATTTGTGATGCTTAGTACCCTGTAGTTCTTGACCTCCTTTTGATCTCCCCTTTTATAGATAGGACAGACTACTACTTCCCCCCACCGCTCAGGTATCCCCTCCCCCTCCCACACTTGGTTTATTAACCTCCTACAATTTCTCTTCGCTTTGCTCCCCATATCTTTCCAATTTTCCCCAGTTGTACCGTCCGTCACTCCCACTTTCCCGTTCTCTAGCTTTCCCAGCACATTGTGCAACTCCTCCTCCCCCTCGCCCCTCTCCCCCATTTCACCACCTAACGTTTCGATACAATACTATTCCCATCTCCCTATATCTATCTCACATACTCTTCCCCTTCTTCCCTTCCCCACTTTGTTTAGGAATTTCCAAACCTCTCTTTCGTTCCTTAGTCCCTTTATTTGCACTTCTAACTTCTCTTTATACTCTCTGCTTCCCTTCTCACATTCCTTTCGGTATCTTCTCTTCAACTCCTTGTACTCTCATAGCCCCTCCTCATCTCCTTCTTTGTGTCTTGACAATTTATTTTTGTTCCAACACTTTTTGTCCTTTCCCTCTTTATGCCTCCAGACTTAGGATCTTCTCTTCTCCATCGCCTGATCCATATTCTTTATCATCTCCCTCATCCCTTCCTCCACCCTCTTCGCGTTCCATTCGACCTTCTCCATATTTTCTTCGTATTTCATCTCCTCAATCCATACTCCGTACTCCTTCCATTTGTTATCCTCTCCTTCGTTCTCCCGCCCTTCTTCCGTTATTGTTACCTCCAGAGGAAAATGGCCCAACTCCACTTCATCCGCCACCCTAAACATTACGATTTCCCTGCCACTTTCTTCATCATTCACTAGTACATAATCTATTACTGACTCCCGCTTCCTCCCATGTAGATAAACTTTCCCCCTAGTTCCCGTTCAAAATGTCCCATCCCCTGCTCTCACACATCTCCTTCCCCTCGCCATTTATCACTTTGGCCCTACACTTTCTGCTCGTTCCCACACCCTCTACCAACATACCTCCCCTCTCTCCGGTTCTGGCATTAAAATCGCCTCCCAGTCTCAACGCTTCCTTAACCACTTCCTCTATGCAGTTCCTCATGCACCTCATGCGTTGGGAGTACACTGACACAGTTACGTAGCCCTTCCCTTGCCTTCCCCTCATATGGTTCACCATCAACCATCATGCCCTGTCTGACAATATTTAAATTTAAATATTATAATAAATAAATAAATATCAAAAGAGGGGAAATTAAATACCTAACGATAATCCAAGCAGCTGAAAGCAAACTATAGTATTTTCGCTGTAGCTTTGTTGGTAAGTGATTAGGGATTCCCACTTGCAAACTGTATGGTTCAATATTTGTGAAAGTCAGTGGTACTTAAAATTTCTACATAATGAGGAGATATCAATATAATGTATCAATAATTATAAAAAATAAATGGTTTAGAACCCCTGACTTTTTATTTAAAAGTTTACATTTGAACAAAACAGAGCTCATTATTCCATTGTTACCAAACAATACTTAATGGTGTTGTTTACCTGATTATTGCTCGAGGCGATTAGACATGCCCAATACATATTTTAGGTAGGTATGATATATATGTTAGAAGAGGACAACACTATAAGAGTATGTGATTTCTGAAACTAAGCGCTAATCACTTACCAACAAAGCTACAGCGAAAATACTATAGAGTAACATTTAATGTAATTTACTTTAATCAAGTCGGAGTGAGGATATTCATCATGTGGTGTTCCCCAGGGGTCTGTCTTAGGACCACTTTTTTCTATTGTATAATATACTGACTTGCCATTTAACTGTAAGTCCTTATCCTTCTACTGTAAAACAACAAGGTATGCAGCTCAAAATTGTATAAAGCGACTATGTCATGATTAATACACATACTAAAGATAGTACAGAGTTATTATGGTTTGAGATCAAGAATATGCCTAGTTATCTGTCTATCTTTAAAATAAAAAGGTTTAAGATGGCCGCGATCACTTACTTTGAAACAAGATGCCCTGTAGAGTAGCTGGACGACATGGCCAATGCTCGTTTTTGAGGCTTGTGGAAAATGTGGTTCTAACCTCTGCACAACAAACATAACCAAAACCTTCCTCGACAAAGCGGAACCATCTTCTAATGCCAAGAGCACTAGCTTCAACACTTCTTCTTGCATCGCTAGAACATAATCATTATAAAACAATCACACTCCACACAAACTGACTCACCTGGACCCAAAAACTGACAACCTCTCGCTCGAACAGCTGCCCACAAATTAGCAGACAACTGCTGAGGATTTTGATGTTGTAATATAAGCTCTGTTACTGTACGTTCGCCTAACGATCTCGCCGCACGCATGGCCCTCATACGACCCTCGTCCTCGACCAGCTGACAGTTAATGAGCGTGACCAATTTTCTTTGCATCGGTCGTGATAAGATGCTGGCACTCGCGTTTCCGTTCGAAAACGGTTTTAAGTATATCGCCAACTCCTCCACGCATTTTTTCGCCGATATATAATGAGGTAAATTTTCTTGAGGTACCACTTTGAGATCGACATAATCGTCGTTGTTATCACCCTTACTTACTGACGCACCGACTAGTTGTAGTAATGCGGAATTTACGGGTAGACAGTCGATGTCTATACTTATTGTCGTCTGATCGAACGGACATTGTTTCCTATGCAAATTGGACAGACAGGTTTTGCATATCGTATGTCCGCAACCGAGACTGATTGGACTGCGTTGTAGTACATCGAACTCGTTACAGCATACGGGACAAGACAGGAACTCCGTCCACTGTGGAGCCTGAATTGGCATTCTGAAATGATGTGAAAAAATATGGTCGAATTTCCTTTGTTGTCAATATGTTGTTTATCATAATGTGGTTTTGTTGATGAAAAATAAATACGAGGAAGTTGTCACGTATTTGGCAATGAAAATAAAGGTGATGATGACACTTATAGAAGTGCCACCTAGGCAAGTACTTTGAACACATTTTGAGAACGATACAATAAGAATTTTTTAATGAAATGTTTATAAACAAGTAATAAAATGCGTAAACAAATATTACCTTAAATAATTTGCGACGACACATTACATTATATTAAAATGACAGACATCACAACATATTTGTTGTGAAAATTTTCTTGTGAGAACTTCTAGAAACGTCAATGAACGTCAAATGATGACAAATGTGATTGGTCATACTTGATATTATTCATACAGTTGTCAATAGATATTATTATGAAAAATGATTGTGATAGGTAATTGTTACTAAAGGTCCGATTACATTTGTTTAGAGAGGGTTTTATTTTGAAATTCCAAAAAAAACCTTACAATACAACAAACGAAGACATTTTTAAAGCTCTCAACTCAACTTCGCAGAGCTTCAATAAGAGAATGTCCACCTAGGCTCTGCTACTGATTAGAGAATTACCTCCGAACGGCCATAATAAGGGCTTTGAATTCAGTTGCTCACTTAAGTGCTGCAAGGTGGGTTGCAAAGTAAGAGGTTCTTCAATGTGGCGAAAAGGACATTCGAATGTGGAAACCCTCCCGTCACTGGGGCCTCACTCCTCACAGAGTATAACAGGCAGTAAAAAGGCAACAAAACGATGAACCTCCAATCAACTTTGCCAAAAGAAAGAAATCTTTCTCAACGAAAACCCAGAAGGATTATAGTCTAAAGCTCTATACACACTATCCGGAATCTGTCAAACTTAAGGAGATTACGAAGACAATTCATACCTGGAAATGTTCCAATTGCTACTTTTCAAGCTATGCACACTGCGTTTAGACCCCGTGTCGCCAAAACCTGACATGATTTCTCTTTAAAAAGAATGATTGAAAAACGCATTAGTGGCAGGCAAACCTATGATGAAGATGAACCAAACGGAGAGGGAATGTACGAACTACCTCTACGCAAAGTAGTGAGCTCAGTGGATGAAACACTCAGGTTCATAAAGATGGCACTGAGAGTGTCTTCTTTTTAATACATAGAAGGGGATTGGATTCTGGATTCTGGATTCTGGATTACGATAGGAAGGTAGTCAGAAGTCTACACGCACCTTTGTCCCTGATTAGAGTCGTCCCACGCCGCAACATCACTCAAGCCATCCTACACGTGAGATGAACCTGAGGCTGCTCGAAGGAAAAGTGGCTCTAACCGTAGCCATGTCCGGCCAGGATTCCCCCAATTGGACAAGTACGGGACACTCACAAAGTATGTGGTGTGCCGTCTCGTCGTCTGTGTAGCATCCTTTACAGGATGGTGATTCTACCAAGCCCATGCGGTGCATTTGTGCTTGTTTAATTTACAGTGCCTAGAAAGTTTACCCACAGGAAATCTCAGGTTCTGCTATAATAGACCTGTGCAGAAACGCGCCAGGTTGCGAGAGACTGAAGGCCTCTCTCGCATGATGACAATCTAACATCAAGTTCCACTAGCCATGTGCCATCAGGGTTGGGTGTGTCGTTTATAGTTGATACTGTAAGTGGGAGAGAGTCGGCTCTAGACCATAAAACACCTGTTTTGGGGCCATTTGGGCTAACTCATCGGCTTTCTCGTTGCCTCTTTGGTTCCAGCATGCGCCTTAATCTGTATGAGCTCGAGGGTGTTGGTGCTTGTGGTGGTACATTCGGAAACCAACCTAGAGGTAATTTCACAGTGACCAAGTGCCTGCAGGGCAGCCCCGCTGTCACTGGAAATTCTAATAGTTTTGTTCTTAATGTTATACATAAGAACTTTTCTGACGTAAAACTATAACGCAGAGAATGACCTAAAAACACATTAGTGTCAAACCTATGATGCACATGAACCAAACGGAGAGAATGTGCGAACTATCTCTACGCAGAGTAGTGAGTATGCAGTGTATGAAACACTCAGGTGCCTTTTTACTTCTCGAATACGAAGTAAAAGGGAAATAATGTATTAGTGTTCCAAAAAATAAAAATTGACCTATGTAAATTTTTACATATCGTTGCGTTTCTGAATACGTAAATTCAAAAAATGAAAAAAAAAAATTTCCGTCTGTAGTGTGTAGTGTGTAGTATGTAGTGTGTAGTGTGTAGTCTGTCCATACACATTTTCTTGCAACGCTCTATACTCAGAAACTATTAAAGTTATCGAAATGCGGTTTTCACCAATCGATTGCATTCGGTCCAAGGGCGAAAATGCTGATATTACCTTTGATGACCTCACTTCCGGTATAAGCTAAAATGGCGGCACTCATTTTTTTTATACGATAAAGTTGTAGTATTTTGGTACGAAGGAAGTCTCGTGGCAATACTTACCAGAATTTTTTTATACATAGAAGGGACTTGGATTCTGGAATACGATGGGAGGGTAGTCAGAACTCCACACGCACCTAGCCCACCTACTCGGGCCCTTTGCTCCTAATTAGAGTCGTCCGTATGTATGGTTGGGATGTTGGAATGCCACTTCCGCCTCAAAGAAGATGTAGTAGTTTTCCGCTAGTACAAATTGAGGGATGAGTGGGTCATATCGCCCTTCTAGGATAGACAGTCTCATAATTGCCTTGTCCAGAATTCGAGAGTGGCCCACCTCAACGCCTCTGCTATTCAACAACTCTTTAGTTTTCAGATACAAGGCTGGCTGCATCGCCTGCTCTCTCACGTGGAGATCCAGTGGAGAAGGGGCTTTTAATTACTATTTTATAACTATTTAAAGTTCACCAAGAAGGTGAAAAACAGACAGCTAAGTGGATACTAACTGCGTGAAAAGGATCTAGTTACCGTTGGAAACATATGCCTGGAAGATTATCGAGCACTGGTTCAGTGGCAGAAGTTATCCAACACATTGGCTAGTTGACAAATCACTATAAACCTTAATGAGAGTACTCAGGTATTCAGTAAAGCATTAGTAGGTACCAATCCCGTTTATAGGACCATAATAGACTTGTAGGGTATGAAACAATTACAGGAGAAATTAAAAACATATTCCTGACCGAAGGCAAGCCAAAGTCCTGCTAGAAGCGTTCTCAAGCCAAAGAACTTAAAATTCGTAGAAGAAATTTGGTAAGGAAGATAAATGAGGGCTATAGGTACAAAATGGGCTTTGGTGCAGTCCCAGTCTGCAGAGTTTACGAAGAGAAGAAAAGAAGACTATCTCATATACACTTTAATTAAGGTACCTACTCAATCTAAATCTTTAACTTTAATACAATAAAGAATGGTATTACTTTATTCTTAATCTAAGCCGATTCTTCCATATTCTGGATGAACCTTTTTGGCCTTATCCACCTTAGTCACCACGAACACCGTTCGAACCAGGCTTTCAAAGACTTTACACCGAACCTATTTAATTAGCACACAAGACCTTCGATGGTCTCAAACCTTAGTACAACTAAGGTTATGGAGGTTGTCTTCACTATTAACATGGTTCATCTTAACAACGCCCTTTTTTCTAACGTTCATCGGGAGAGTTGCCTCATCCATACGTAGTGAAACACCTCGAAATGACTGTATCCGAAATACTGATACCAATGGAAACCATCAGCATGCTGGCCCAGAAACGTGACGGTACGATCCTTACGGTGTAAATGACGTGGCTACCGCTGGTGAAACAGAACGTCATAAAAGGCTACAGGACCAGAAAGGGAGGAATAAACCTGAAAAAGTAAGGCGAGATGTCTTCGAATAGTGGACACATAAGCTGTCTTCTCCTCAGAATCGATGGCATGGCTAGCCTAGGGTATCACACTGTTTATATGTAGTACAATCTTTGACTTTAGTATGTCCCTTTGATATTTCGACTTAGGCAACCAACATATCACACAGTAAATGATAGACGATGTTTAATGAAGGTTTATAGATATAGAATGAAATTCGTGAGCATGGTAAAACCATTGACTTTCTACACTAAGAAAGTCAATGGTAAAACTACTCGCCTCGCTTTCTTATTTATAAATATTATAAATACACGTTAAATACCGTCTACCATCTACTCATCCATCTACTATAGATATGTTGGTTGCCTAAGTTACAGTATCAAACGAACATTACTAAAGTCTACTTCTGGTGGAGTGATGATATTTTTCAGGATGAGCTTCTTGTGGCGCTACCGCTATTTTTTCGCGCTTAATCAGAACGAAGAAGAGGATCTGGAATGTGAGAAACCCTGATAAAGTGATGATAATCGTCAACCTCTGATTTCTCCACCTCATTATGATAAAAGGTACTTTGTATAAGAAATGTCTTTATATAAGAACCAACAGGTTTATAACCTAACCCTACTTTTTTTCAAAAATGTAATTTAAAATGAACGAAAAAATAAAATCATACGAAAACTTTATAGAAGATAAACTAAAAAATGATTTGAAAGAGATAGAGGTTTCGTTAAACAAAAAGAGTGACAATTTAAAATTATGGCAAGAATTAAAGAACTCCATCGTACATTTAAAGGAGGCGAAAACCGACGAACTTAACGTTACTTTCGAGCTAGGTTTAGGAGTATTTGTGGGTGCAAGAATTGAGGAGATGGAAAAGGTGATAGTGAATATCGGATGTGATTGTTATCTAGAAATGTATTACGACGAGGCTATTAAATATGCCGATATACGTATGAAGTATTTAAGTAAGGAGATTGAGTTCTTTCGACAGCAAGCCGTACATGTTAAGGCTCATATTAAACTTGTACTTTTAGCGATTAATGAGTTGAACGGTTGAATTTTTTAGTTTAATAAAGTAATATCTTCAAAGAAATCATCTAATTTTAAAAGGTTTATCAACTTAGATTTGGATTCTAAAGACTTTAGGGTGAAGTGGGGTAAGTGCAATAAAAACAATGATAAAATTCCACTTTAAACTGTTAAAAATTTAAAAATGCTGCCCCCCGCACGTATGGATGTAGGACAAGTGTGATATATGTAAAAAAAGGAAGTTATCAACTTTTTGTGGGATTCTGGATTACGATAGGAGGGTGGACATAATCCATGTGTACAGGTTGGTCCAACTTGGACACTTTCTTATAGAAACACCCTGATACATCAACATTTAGGAAATGTTACTCTTCAAAAACCCCAAAATATACAGGGTGTTTCCTAAGTAATCTAAAATATTCTATGGGGTGCTTCGTCACTCAATTTTAAGACGAAAGGTTCATATAAACATGTGTGATAAGTCTTGTCGTTAATGAGATACAGGGTGTTGAATTGTTTGTAATAAATCAGCTCTGATTGTATTTGAAATTATTTTTTCCTGGTGACGCTACTGGTTTTTAGAAGTACATAATACGAAAAACATGCTTATTCTAAGTGGCCTTTGGAGTAACGTTAAACGTACAAGATCCTCAAAATCGTATCATACAGGGATGTAATGTTATTCGTAACAATCCTGGTATCTTCGAACGTATTCGGCAATCAATTAGACATCGAGCAGATGCTTGCATTTTAGCTGCAGGTGGACATTTTGAACATATTCTCTGAAATATACTATTTTTTCTTTATATTTAACACATGTTGTTGCTTCTAATAAAATAATAAAACACCCTGTATCTCATTAACAACAAGACTTATCACACATGTTTATATGAACTTTTCGTCTTAAAATTCAGTGACGAAGCGCCCCATATAATATTTTAGGTTACTTAGGAAACACCCTGTATAGGCTGGTCTATATGAAAAAATGTACTTTATGGTCGTACACAAATACCAAACACCCTATATAATAACTGTCTATCGCGATGGATTTTACGTAAAAAAGGGCTCTAAGAAAGATTTTGCCAAAATCAATTATCTTTAATACCTAATAAGAAACTTATGGAGCATTAAAGAAAGCGACCAAATTCGAGAAACACCCTCTAACGGCCAACCTATTAAAGATAACTGAATTCTGTTTATGCCAGTGATTTTCTCATTAGATTTGAACTCCAGTCACCCAGGTCTATTTTTTCTATCTCTTAAAATTAACAGTGTTTCCATAATAGTGTCCAATTTGGACCACCCAGTAGGTACAATTGATTTATATGTATGTATTTACTTTTGACGTATCCTATACAATGGCTACCATTTGTCAGGGATAGTAAATAAATATTATTATTATATGTACTTCGATTGTTATCGATACTCAGGCCAAGCCTGGTTAACTAATCGCACGGATCGAAATCAAGTTACGATTAGTCCTACTAATACATATATCTATACAATATAAATTTGAAGTTGCTGTTAAAAAGTGAACATACTAAATACTATACACATATTATGTTCATTAAATTAAATGACGTTGATAAAACCAACGCTGATCACATTTTAGATAATGTATTTGTTTGAGAAGCCTCGGTGTATTTGATCCCAATTTGTAAAAGCCACGTCCCGTCGACCCTCTTTCCGCGAAGGCATTAACATGAACGCAGCGTCGCGCATCAATAACAAAAAGAGACCCTATATTCCTAGGCTTCTCCGTTGGCGTCACTTATTCGTGACTTAGTGACTTTTTATAGAAAAGAAAAAAATGAACATAATATGTATGTTTTGAAAAAGTGTTATGATTATTGTGTAAGCGTTTTTTGTTGTTTAGCTCGACGCATAGGTTGCACTCGAGTGGGTAATGTGTTGTTTGTGTTTTGTGTTAATATTATTACAGTAAAACCTCGATATAACGGACTAGTTGGGGGGAGGGGGTGTCCGTAAAAGCCGAAAGTCCGTTATATAAAAATAAGTTTAAAATAAATTTAAAAACCTATTCTAAGCAAGTAGTAAGCATTATTCTCCGCGTTATCAACAGGCCGTACTGAAAACGCTGAAATCGCAAGAAATGTAGGTCAATTTACAGTAAAAGGAAGGTAATCCGTTTGAACTAAGGAATGAAACGCACGCTTAATTACATGACGTATTTTTATTTTTATTTTCTTGAAATAAATTTGTGTTTTTGTAGTAAAATTTGTCCTTTTATGTATGATATCAACAGGACTTTTTAAATTTTTTACCGGATTTTTTGTCCGTTATATCCGAAGTCCGTTAAATAGAGGTCCGTTATATCGAGGTTTTACTGTATTATTATAATATTCGTAGGATTCAAATTCGACCCCTTTGTGCAGGGGCGTACCCAAGGGGAGGGGTTATAATAATAATAATGAATACCCTAAACTAAAACGTCAGGATGTATACGGGATATACAGAAACTAGCCCAGCAAACAGAGTCACGTTATTTTGACGTCAATTTGACGTGACTAAAATGACCCGTAGGACGTCAGATATGTCGTCATTTTGTGGGCATTATGTCACATGATATAGACGTCATACACATGACGTCATTTTTACGTCACTTTAAGACCTTTAGAACGTAAGTTACGACCGTTATAGGTCGTCACCCAAGTATATGCATAATGTAATTGTCAATGCAAACAATTATTTAAGCAGTTCCGTACAAAAAAAGGGAAAAACAGCATTTTTACGTAGAACTATAATTTTAATTATTTAACTTAATTTTTGAACCAACCCGTTTTTACCTGAACTGAAAGTTGACGATTTTAGTAGGGTATAATACCTACTTGCTTGAAAGTTTCCCTTAACCGGATTCGAACCTTTATCGGATGGGTTCCGGTTCCGAAGGCCGACATTCTACCGCTGCACTGATGTGACACATACCTACTTCTCATTTCGTTCTTCATAACTTAGCGCTGTTTCGCGTTATATTAATAGTTTAAATTATGTTTGAAAAAATACATAAAAGAAATGTTAGTCACCGGGAATTCATAAATGATATGCCATCATCATCTATAAATTCTATAAGAGTATTGACTAATTAGGTACGACTAAAATATATAATATCTAAGTAAGTATACAGTTATACATACTTTTATTAAATACAATAACCGATACACAGCAAATGGAGTAACTTTTAGAACAAACTCCGTAACCGATAGTTTTTACGCAAAAAGCTGTGGAAAAAACCGAAATTTAAGAAATGACAATAACTGTGAAGTGAACTCAGTGAACTCCAGTAGAGTTCATTGAGTCAATTGCCAACTTGGTGAGAAAGAGAAAGAAAATTATCAATATCAATAAAATTTATTACTCACTCATATCAGACGTCATAATGACATCTCATAAGTGACTTGAAAAAATGGTGAGCTTTAAGACGTCATTATATCGTCAGTAATAGGTCGAGTGACGTTAACGACCAATAAGACCTGTAAAGGACGTCAAAATAACGTGACTCTGTTTGCTGGGAGGTAATAAAAATTATTACACAAGCTGCTTTTTATGTTGTTTTGCCCCCCCCAGAACGAAAATCCTGCGTATATACCTCCCTCCCTTTGTGCTACCTCCATGACTAGAGCCGTCCGACCCTGTAACATCATTGATGCATGCCATCCGTAAGGTGCACCCAGTGAACTCTAATATAACTAGAGTTCACTGGGTGCACCTAAGGATGCTGGAAGGAGAAGCGGATCTAAATCGTTGCTATATCTGGGCCAGGGATGAGGGATCGTCTCTGTTGGACAAGTGAGGACACTCTCAAAGTACTGCTCCCGTCACGAAACCTGGTCGGAGCAATTTATGCGTAGAAGGCGTTTTTTGTGTTCGGATTCCATAAGCGTACTGTCACTACGGTTATTAGGTACTTTTGAATCATGGATAATTCGTCTTTATTTAACTTGGCATCATTTCTCTTGAGTCTGGAATGTGTCCGCAGTCGCCTAGGTTTCGTGACGGAAACTGTATGTGATGTGCCGTCTCGTCGTCATGGTTATACAGGATGGTGATTCTACCAAGCCCATACGGTGTATGTGCTTGTTTAGTTTACAATGCCCAGAAAGTATATGCCCACAAGTATCGCAGGTTCTTCCTTGATAGACGCTCCATACTGTGAAATGGTCCTGTAAAGGCCTCTCGCTTGCATGACTGCAATGTAACGTTAAGTTCCACCTAGCCTTGTGGTGGCGGGGTTGGCTGTCTTGAGTTATTAGGTTGCTTACAGTTAATACTGTAAGTGGAAGAGCCGGTTCTGGACCATAAAACATCTGGCTTTAGGCCAGTTGGGCTAACTCATGGGCTTTCTCATTGCCTTTCATTCCAGCATGCTCTTTAACCCATACGAGTTCGAGGGTGTTACTGCTTGGTACTTGCTCTAGTGCGTGGTGACGTTCGGAAACCAACCTAGAGGTAATTTTATACGGACCAGGTGGCTGCAAGGCAGCCCTGCTGTTACTGGAGATTCTAAGGTAACTGTATCCGGGTCCATCCCAATTTCGAGTAAAAATGTTAGGAATGATAGGGAAGGTGTCCCTTATAGGAAGAATGGATAAAATTTTTCCCGGAAAAGAACCGTTTTTTTAGAAAAATTGCACTTAATTGTAGAATGTCAGTCTACTGTTCAATAGGTGGCGTTGTAGGTATGAATTTATAATTAAAAAATACATATGAAAAGAACAGTAAAGCAATACTCAACACGCAATCGATATGTCAAGAAATTGTACAATAATCAAAACAGAGTGGATACCTATTTTTATTTATTATATACCTTAATCACTGTTGACTGTGCCTGAATTGAAAGAACGTATAAAGAACATGCGGGTTGTCTAATGTAAACGCACTTGGGCATTGCAGGTCACATACCCAGCCAGTAATTAATTTAAAATAGTAAAGGAGCACAGATAAAATAATATTATCTGAAAGGCGAGTAAGATAAAAACGACTTCCAGAGTTGGTAAAAGTCAACGTTTCGCCTCGAGGCGGTTCTATCTTACTGACTCTGGCGGCAGTGGGAGCATTCGCTGTAACAGTAAGAGTGCGGAGGTACATAGTGTAAGTATAATTGTATCATTTTCGACGGCCGCCTCGACCTTTGGGTCTATTGTGCTCCCCGCTGTTGTCTATCCTTCGATAATTCCTCTATTTTTAACAAAGTCCAGGATTTTAGTAGGGCGAATCTTCGTGACTTCCTCTTGTGTAATCTTTTCATTTCCAAGTAGGAGTTCCCTTGCTCTTGTGAATGGCTCACATTAGCAAATAACGTGTAAGGGTATAGCCGTTCACTACCTGTTCTATCTCTGTTACTTACCTGTTTGTGCGGTTAGCCGTTTGAAATTAGCCCTGTTTGCACAAAAGTCGTTTGAAAGCATTGAATTGTACGCTATAAGCAACTGGAAGGGAAACGGCCTATTTCAATACATTGTAGGCGTTGAAGGCTGACAAAGGCAGATGCGGAATGGGTACTTCTGTCGCCTTTTGCTTGTTGCGGTAGTAGAGCAGACGAGAGAGATAACTGCTGCAATATATTTTTTTTATCTGTCACCTACATTTTATGCTCCGTGTCATCGTTTGTATGACGTTGCGTGTAAAAGAAAAAGATAGAGATACCCAGTCGATTGGCTTCAGTGTTACTTATGCGCGTTTCCTTTCCAGTTGCGTATAGCGTACAGTTCAATGTTTGAAAGCCGATATGAACCATTGAACTGTACGCTAGTTGCGTATAGCGTATAGTTCAATGATATGAACCGACAGTTAGCCAAGTTTCACACGCACGACCTTAATTTAGCCAAGTTGCAAACTAGGGGCGTGGCCTTAATACTCTAGTGACCAGTACGACCAACCTAAGAAAAGTTACTAATATCTATAGTGACTTTTGGGTCCAGAACCCCCTTTACTACACTACTTAAGTCACTAACAGGTGTTCTTAATAAACAAAACTGAGGAGGTTGACAAACTGAATGAATTCCAAAAAACGTTGAAGCCGTTCAGATATAGATCGGAAGGAACCCGCCATGTCGTTCTCCAAAGCCTGCTCAGTTGCATTCATACAAAATTTAAGTTGTGCTTTAACTGAAAGCAATAAATTACGTGGAGCGCAAGAACAATTCTGTGGAAAAATTATGCGACAATCCCAGTTTCATGTCAGATGAGGCTTATATTTTCATATCAGTAGCACCTGAAATATCGCGAATACTAAAAGGTACACACTCTGGTGTGTTTACCTTCGCCGTATCAAGATGTGGTATACCTAACTGGAGCTTCGGATTGTAGGATAAGATAGGAGAGGAGCGTAGTCCATGCGCACGGTCGGCCTTTTGTGTTACCTCATTTGATCTGAGTAATGTAACTCAAACTCAACCCATCTCGGAGATGTACTTGAAGATACTGTAAGACGAACTGGTTCTAATTGTAGTCACCCTTCCCCAATATGGATGCTACAGTACACGCAAATCTGTGTACAAGATGGTGATGAGACCATTAGCCCATACCCAGCAAACACACATATAAAATATACATACAACATATATAAGATTGAAGTAAATACCCCTACATATGCTTTTTTATATATCAAGTATGTAAGTGTTCTTCAATAAAGTTATATAAACCGTATGTAATAGATTACGTATATTTTACATAATAGTATATAAACTTACGGATATTCTGTATGCAGAAATTCATATAATATATACATATTACACATGAGATTTATGTGCTGTCATATTTATATGATTAGATTTATGTACGTTATATGTAAAATCTTATACATATGTAAGAAGTATTACCTACATATTTTTTATGTACGTCTTCTGTAAATATAATTAGAAATTATGATTGCATGTATTGTATGGTCGAAAATAAAGTCCGTTTCTTTTGCGCCGCATAATTAATCGCACGCGCGGGTTTTCTATAACGCCAAAAATTGTAGTTCACGTACCTTTAATATTAGATCCGTATCGACTAAAATGCGTCTAATTTATATAGAAAATAAATAATATAAAATAAATTAGATCCTTGTCATTTTTAAAATAAAGGTAGGTATAATCATTGAATAAGACTTCACTCAGCGATATAATCAAACATACTTAATTTAAACTCGCTAAACAGCGCAAAGTTAGGAAGAACGAAATAAAAAAGGAATGTTTCAGATTAGCGCAGTGGTACAATGTCGGATGCAAAGAAAACACATGTCGGATTTCGGAATTTGCAACGCCCACCCGCAATGGTTCGAATCCGGTTAAGGGAAACATTTCAAGCAAGTATATAGGTAATATCATAATAAACTGTCGGCTTTCAGTTCAGGTAAAAACGGGTTCGTGCAAGAATTAAGTTAATTAAAAGTACAGTTGCACGTAAAAATGTAGTTTTTCCATTTTTTTGTATGACTACTTAAATAATTTTTTACATTGGTAATAATTACATTATGCTCGAGTAGCTGCCATTTGGTCATCGCAACGCTTTTACAACTAATATTTTTTATGCGAATATTACATAAAATATACATAAAACGTATATAAATTCATGTACTACAGATATAAAGAATTTACATCTAATAGACATATATATTATTTTGAAAATTGCTGACATCCTGACATTAAATATCTCTTATTTTTCTTCCAGTTTTATATAAATCTAAAAATCTCTTATATAATTTATATGTATTTTATATATAAATGTGTTTGCTGGGTATCCATACAGCGTATACCTGCTTGTTTAGTAGAAAGTATGTCCACAGTAGTCGATAGTCCTGTGCAGAATCGCGTCAATACGTACAGTCAGTCCCTTACAAGTTTCTCTTTTACATGATGACAGCGTAACATTAAACTCCACCGATAGTCTTTCGCTGGGCTTATGTGTCTTGGGCTATTAGATTCTTTGCAGTTAGTACTATAATCGGACGGGCGTATCGGGTCTTACTTTCCAATTCGAAGATGAGAGAGTGAATGTAACCGTAATGACAGGCAGGTCAGTCGGCGTGCAGTTTTTCCTAGTAGCGATTCTGATGCGTTTGATTCCAGGATTGTATACGTGCGAACGGTCATCATCTTATGAACTGTACTATTTTTAGAAATGGACCAAAATGCGAATGCGGTTTGGTATGCAGAATTGTGAGTCCGGCAGTGAAGGAAGATATCGCTGAAAAGCTAAGGAGAAGATCGAGGAGTACTTCCTCGCTAATTACATCAGACAAGTGGTAGGTAACTATAGTAAGCGCGCTTGCGCATTTGATTGTTGGTACCATAACCCATTTGAAAGATTCCAGGCATGGGTTCCACAGTATAAAAAGAGTATTTTGGAATGCTCGGGTGGTGCAGATCAATCACTTCATCTGTTCTCTGGGGGAGCTGTATCATGGTCAAGCCAAAGGTAGGAGGGCTTTAACAATGGGGGCTGAAATCGTTTCGAGAGTACAAGATCTGGGTGACAAATGTCACCAAATGCTAAAGGTAGGTAGGGTTTATATTAAATCTTCATTTTTATGAATCGTGTACCAAATTTATTAAAACCTAAAAGCACTACTCTACCTATACTTATGTTACAAGTTACTAAAACGCTATTTTGTTGGGACTAGATCCTTGTACTTTGATCATCACTCGTTCCAGTCTGCTCAGTTTATTTTTTAACATTGAAACATCATCACGATATTCCTCCTGTAAGATTTTCGAGACAGTTAGTTATACCCCATTTTATCATGCCGCGTATGTACCTACAAGTGTTTTCAACCTAAGTTTCATCACGTTTACATCTTCAAGAATGCCATGAAACTGACTTGTTATCTTCTTCATCTCAATACTTTGGGTTGACGAGATCGATGCCAAATTATCTAAAATTGTCTGTATCGCGATAGCAATTAGGGATGAGATCACTAATCAACTTTTTAATTCAATTTACCTTTTCAAGCTTATGCAATCGTTTATCAAGTAATTCGTGCTGTAAATCTTTGGCTTCTAAAGCGAGCTCGTCTCCATCTAAAACGAAAATTAAGTATCTACAGTTGATTGAGCTTAAACTGACCTTCTTTACGACACGATTGTCCGTCGCTTAAGAGATTGAAATTTTCTCGACACTCGCATTTATAACTACCGATGGTGTTGTGACAGATTTGGTCGCACGGTTTATTGTCCATGCATTCGTTTACATCGTCTTCGCAGTGTTTGCCTTTGAATCCCGTGGGGCACTTGCAGATGTTGGGTTTGATGCATGTGCCACCGTTGTGACACTTTGATGTGCACGAAGCTGAAACAACATTTCAATTAGGTAACAATTAGGGCACAACACGTTACAAGCTTCACATCATGTATTTGGCCAAAACCACCATCAGTTGATGAAGAAAATGTGGACAGCGTTCCTTATGAATAGGTATGTGATGATCATCGCTGACTGTCATCGGTGATATTCAGTAGCAAATGATGGGTAGTTAAATTGTTCTACCTCCGCATTTATTCCACGGTTGCAAAATTCTGAAGTGTGGATGCTTGGAATACTGAAGAATGATAGTTTGTGAGTGTTAGAAGAGCTGAACACATTACACGTAAAATAACGGAAATTGGAATGAATGAAAAAAATGAAGAAGAAAGAAGTGAAGTTGAGTTCGAGGTAAACAACTCTGCATTATAAGAAAAAAAATTTATACGAAGTGAACGATAAGGACTCCAAAAACTCAAACGATAACTCAACATAGCCGCACGAGGGATTGTTGAGAGATGGCACGCGTTGGTACAATGTGGCGGCGATTAACTCGCAAAGAAGCGAATGTTGAAGGAGTATCAAGGGCCTTCCGGTAGAAACAAGTTAGATAAAAGAACGTCAACTAAGTCCGGTGGAACAAAGGGAAAAGAAGGGGATGAGAGAATATTGGTAAAAATCATGAGAGGGTAGAAATGATCCATAAAATATAACAGGTTGGGAATGCTCCTCTAGCATTGCCAGAAAATACCGCAATAATTATTATGACTATGGCAAAGAGGCAATGTCTGTCTACATGAAGATATACATCGACCAAGAGCAGTGGTAATGCATCAAGAAAGAGAAAGCTAGAATAAAGTCACAGCGGAAGCGAACAAAGAATGCAAGCGAAAAACGTAAAAGGAGACTTAAGGAAAATAGGGAAAAGGAAACAAGTAAGCATATTAAGAGGAAAAAAACCTCAACACACAGAGGGAGGAGATAGAAAGGAGAAGGGATGAAGGAAGGGATATGGTAGGGAAATTAGTAACAAGAGACAAAGATGTCCAAGGCCACGAAAGAAGAACAAGGATAGGAGAGGGAAGATATAATGAGGGATATATGGAGATAATGGTAGAAGGCAAGGCCGATTATTTATTGGGTGACATGGGGTTGAAGGAGAAAAGAATGGTGGCAAGGTTCAGGTGCGGGAACGAGGAAAACGAAAACAGATACTGTTGGGAGGATGAGAAAAGGATGTGTAGAATGTGTGGGGAAGGGAAGGAAAATATATGGCATATGAGGAGGGAATCTGAGGAGCTAAGGAAAGAGGGGATTTTGGGAGGGAAGGGGTGGAGTGGATGAAGGGGGTGCTGGAGAGAAGGGAAAGAGCATGAGGTCTTTCAGAAACATAATCAGGGTTTTTTTAACGAGCGACGGAAGACAACACATTTAAGTAACCACAGAGATTCCCCCTGGAACCACTGTTAAGAAAACCATATCCAACCGGGTTGGAGGCAATATAGCCCATGTCGACAACCTAGCTCTGGTAGTAAGTGCCAAGGAGAAACACTAACTCCTACAGAATGGAACGACGGTTTGAAGTTAGTCAAGAAGTGGATGTGGTCACATGACCTCTCGCTCACTGAAGAAAATACTGAAATAGTCTAGTGAGAGAAACCGGCAGGACATCGCTTTCCAACTAGGAGATGAACAAGTCAGACCCTTAAAATTGATCTCAAGTGCCTTGGGATTATAATAAGCAAAAATGCACTTTTTTAAAAGCCGGAGAAAGAATAGCACGGATTATGCCTAATGTGAGGGGACCAAGCAGCCAAAGGAGGGTCTTGTTTTACAGAGTGATGGAATATTTGAGAGTGCACAAAGTGCTGCGGGTAACCCGTGCCTACAGATCGATTTTGTCTCAAGCAATTCAGGTTATCACAGGATTCCCACCTATTGATTTAATAGTAGAAGAAAGAAAATGGCTGCAAGGTATAATAACGGCAGACGGAGCCAAGATGTTAGATCTCAAGCCAGAGCGAGGACAATATTTGAGTGGCAGAGGTGATACGATTTAAACACTGAAAATTTCCAACGTGGCTCTCGTACTCTGAACTATTGGCTAACACAATACTGATCGGCCACGTTAGTTTCAGGACCTACACGGCAAGATTGAAGAAGACGAATGAATATTGCACATATTGCAACGAGATAGGCACAATGTGAATAAACGTTTTTCTTTTGGCCAAGATGGGTAAGAATCAAAGAAACTCCAAAAATTTGCCCTAGACATCGAAGTTAACGGAGAAAATCATATAGGGAGGGACGTGGAAAGTGTGCCAAGAATTGATGAAAGTTATCATATACAGGGTGTTTCAGACCACCCGTACCACCCAAATATCTCGCGAAATACAAAACGCATTGAAAAAAGAAAAAATACGTCTAAAAACTTTTTAAAATTCTATTGTTTGATAGTAATAGGATGTCCCCACTCCCACCCCCGTGGTGTGGAGAGGGGGTAACTTCGTAATTTTAAATAGCACTCCCCAGTTTATTATGCAGATTTGAATTCTACGTTAACAAATAGGAACTTTTTGTTTGAAACTTTTTTTGAAGTTCGTGACAGATGGCGCTATGATCGTCGAAAGAAGTTTTTCCGATTACCTATGCTATAATAAAGAAAAGAAAAAACGTGGCAGACAATAGAAGAGGGAAGAAAAGCAAACCGCACATTGTCCTGTTGTTATACGTAAAATTATGTGTTTACTGGGGCACTGGAGCAAGGGTTTTTACTCGGTATACGACCGTAGAAAAGGGCGGAACCCCGTCCCCAACAGTACCCCAGAGTTTCCTAAACCCTCAAAAAAAAGGTTGCGCACTAGCTTTGCAACAGTTGCAAGCGAAAAACTAATATATATCCAATTAAATGACCAGTAAACTGGCACACAACTTTCGCGATGACGTATTATAAATACAGTAGCTTTTTGCATAAGAACTCAAAATAAAATAGTTTTTGCGTAATAACTCAAAAAAATAAAAAAATTAATATATAGTGTGGAGTATAGTTGTAATCAGAAAGCAATTTCTTATTTTCTCCTGAAATAACATACAGGGTATGTCATAAATTTATAAATAAGCCACCTATATTTTAATATTTTGTTCATTTCCGGCTAGGCCGGAACTAAATTGGTATACTCGATTAAAAGGGTCGTATGTTCACTACTTCACTGTACAATTTTATTTCTTCATCTTTGTTAGCAAAAAAGTTATGAAGATATAAAGTTTTCAACTTCCAACATTCACCCCCCCTCCTCTATGAAAAATAAAGAAATAAATGTAGTGCCAGTAGTTTTTCATGAACTATATGTATAACATTTAAAAAAATAAAAAATGCTTAGAGGAGATTTTGAAATTTTTAATTTTTGACCAATTTTGGGCACCAATAAATTGGGTAAGTTTAATTTTTGTTCTTTACCAATTATAAGTAATAGTTCTAGCCATCCTTTGGCTATAATGTCCAATTTTCAAATTTTAATTAAGTTAAACGGTTCTTGAGCTAGACCCTAAAAAGTAAAAACTTGGAGAATTGCTATATTGGCCGCCATTTTGAATTTAGAAACAAACGAAAAACGGCGTTTTACTTGTAACTATGTCTACTAACTTTTCACCAAGGGAAACTAGTTTGGGTTAAAATTTGAATATATTATGCTACCAAAATAACGCCCCTAGTTTGGGTCCCTTTGGGCCGATTTTGATGAGACGCTTGTTTTACCGATGAAGTTTTTTTATAGGCCTTAGTGTTAAGTTTCATCAAAATCGGTGTAGTAGTTTCGGCTCCACGTGAAATAACATCCTGAACCAGTGTTGTCAGTTTTCGGCGATTTATCGCCATTTGGGCTACTCGGCTGAACCAATTGGCGACGGAAAAGTTCGGGACGCTGAATTTGGCTACGAAATGAAAGAACCACCTGGCAACACTGTCCTGAACCACAATATTTATACAGGGTGATCTTTCAATAATATTTAAATCGGTCAAGACTGATTTTGCAAGCCGCCCCTGGATTTTGAATAAAATGATTATTATAACAATGGAAACATGTTTAGTACTTATTTTGAGTTAAATTTTTAGATTAAATGTTTCTTATTTAAAATTTTATTTATTTATTTACAAAAACAGAATAATCGTGTGGGGAAAGTTCTGTTGCCCTTTTCCGTATTTTCAGGGAATCAACAAAAGGTTTGCAAAATCCATATACAGGGTGTGTAAAATTCTAGAATCCAAGTCGGCTAATTTTTAAAGATCTGTCCTGGATTGTATAAATTTTGATCGCGTGTGATGATTAGGTAGGAATAGCATAACTTCGTACCAAAATATGAAATCAATCAAACAAACATTAACAAAGTTATGGCGTCCGTAGAGTAGTTTTAGTCAAAACTCATAAATCACCCTGTAGATTATTAAGCAAGAGGAGCAAACATTTTGTAAATACTCATTTTATGTTCCCTTTAGAGGCCTCCATACGTGGTAGGAGTATGTACAGTTCCTCATGACTCATCCTGTATGTTACATATAAAAGATGTTGACTTTTGATTTTTTTGACAAAAAAAATGAAGGGAAACCAGTTTATGCAAATTCAACCCTTATTTTAATAAATGTTTGAAGTCCCTGCCTTCAACTTCCATGCAATAGTACAAATTTTCATTAAATCGTTCCCGTACATTTTGCAACATTTCAGGAGTGATCAGGCGGCATTCATGTACTATACGGTCACGTAACTCCTCCAAAGATTCCGGACCAGTGGAAAAAACTTCACTCTTTACATGACCCCATAAAAAAATCTAATGGGGTGAGATCAGGAGGAACGAGTTAATCAAAATCTGTATTATTACATGGAAGCTGAAGGCAGACACTTCGAAAATTTATTTAAATAATGGTTGAATTTGCATAAACTGCTTCATTAATTAGCACAAGAAAAAATTAACCCTTGTTTTTATTTAAAAATTTAAGGGTTGTTTACCCTGTACCCAAGGGGTGAAACAATGTTGTCAAATATCAGTAAAAGTACCTAGCTTCTCTAAGAAAAAAACAATTGACCTGTCCGAGCTTTTTTGAGTTTTTAAATGCCTCAATCTCTTTCCTCATTTTCCATTTTGGAACTTCAATTTTTTTAGTTAAAATTAAAAAAAATATAAAAAAAACTAGTGCACTGAAATCAGAAAAGAAAGACCTTTCAAATGACGTATCACTTGCCCCATCATCGCTATTTAAACTTTAGGGGTTGTTCTCACAGTGCTAAGGGATGAAATCACTTCAGGTTGAAAATCATGGCGAAAGTTGTCCCCCTTGATATAAAAATTGACGTGTTTTTGCGTTTTCCAAAAAAAAATTCCCTCTGGCCAGAAACCCGTATGTTACCTTTTCGTTGGGCCACCCTGTATAACAAAATTTGTTGGCTTCAATTAAGGGTCGATATGGGTAGAGTCGCTATCTGTGATAATATTTTTGAATATTTGTCTCGAGACACTTTAAATTTTTGCTTAACCCCCCCCCCGTGTGTATATGTTACATGTAAAAGATGTAGATTTTTAATGTTTTTTACGTGACAAAATTTTATTTGTTTCAATCATGTGTAGAATCGATACCTATCAGTGATGTTGTTTCAATATTTTTGTTTAACCGCTCACAAGTGTGTAAGTGTAACATGAATATATAAAACATCTTGACTTTTGATTTTATTTTTCAAAAAAATGAAGGGTACTTATGTGACAAAATTTATTGCCTTCAATTAAGGACCGATATACATATGTAGAATCGATCTCCGTGATGATATTATTGAATATTTATGTTGAAATACCTTTATTTTTTGTTTAACGAGTCCCCATGTGTGTATATAATATACAGGGTATATCATAAATATTTTTCATATTTTTTTAATTTCCTGCTAGGCCGGAAGTAAATTGGTATACTTATTACACTCTAGCTATTAAAAGGGTGGTATGTCCTAAATAAAATAAACGTAGTGCCATTAGTCTAGGAGTCCCTGAAAGTCGCAGTGTTGGAACCATTCTGTATCACCCCTTAGATGATAATAATAATAATAACGTTAACAAAACAAAAACGCTTGTAGTAGAAAAGCTCGGAAAGACAGAAACTGGAGCAAGTAAATTAAGTAATTTGAATTTTTGAATGTTGCATCCCATCAAAAATATCTCCCTTGAGGCGAAAAATACTCTCCTAAATAAAAGCAAAAATGGCCAGAAAGGCGGTTGGGTCTACTCTAACTTATACAAGCGAATCGCGGACCTTAAGTCAAAAACTAGAAAAGATAGGATAACAAATGAATTATTCCACGAGCAATGCCACTGAATCAGTTGGACAAAGTCATCTCAGACGGATCTTTAATGAGAATTTTAAAAGTGTACGAGGAGTAAGGGTTATGGGGGAAAAGATTCGACGAAGACCTACAAGGAAATGAGAAGAAGAAGAAGAAGAAGAAGAAGAAGAAGAAGAAGAAGAAGAAGAAGAAGAAGAAGAAGAGGAAGAAGAAGAGAAAGAAGAGAGGAGACCAGATGGATAGATGTGAGATAAATTGTACGAAATAGAAATCAAATATTTGGAGAAAAGATTAAGTAATTAAGTGACAAGAAAAGAATCTCTAACGTAACCGATTTAACTTTTTTTTCCTTTTGAGATAACCTGCCAACAATCGTAGACATTAAAAAACACGCAAAGTCGTAATATTTTCTTGGTAAATGAGGAAATGAAAGAACAAAGAGTGTCCACAGTCACACAAAGCCTCAGTTTGTTATGACTATAAGTTTAATTATGCTATTTCTAAACGGCAAGGCGACGACCGACGGTTAAGCAATAAAAAGTTAAAGGTTACTACTCCACTCTGACCTTTCGATTCGACATTAATAAATCTGCAACCGAAATAAAATAAATATGTCAAAAATATCAAACTTTACTCATGAGTTTAGAGATTGGAAAAATAAATTGCCTTTTAACTTGTACATATTTATTTAATATGTGGACGTGTCAGAGAACCTTTTAAACTGTTCATACAAGCACGAATATGGCTTTAGGTGCAGCAGTTAAGTAGGTACTTTTTTCTCTTGCTCGGGCTGTCCAGTTTAAAGTTATTAATTAACCACAGGAATTTTGATTGGTCTTCTGACAGCACCTTTTTCATGGGGCGATTTACAGGTGAACGATCTTCAGAGGGTTCGACCTTTTTTCACAAATTTCGCGATATTCGCACGACAAGATGGGCAATATTCAGACTGGGTTTTTTTCAGATGAACGAAGCACTAAGTTTCACCTTGTGAATTTGACTGTTACGAATGACCACGAATTTGCTTCATTAATTAATCGTTTATGGGTCATAAAACTATTATCAACAGAATGTAATTAAACACTTAAGTATCAATTTATCTTTGTTTAATTTAGTGCTCATTGTAACTACAATGTTTAGGTAAGTATCTAATTTGTACACATAAGTATCAATCAAAGTGTTATCAGTTATCATGGTCAGTGGAACACCGAGGTCGAGCTCGAGGCATTAAAATTGAGATTATTTATAACACTCAGTAAAGTTGGCATCCCGGCAGGAACTTATGATAATTCCTTTTTCGGGGTACCAACTTTACCTGGCACCTCGACCTCTCCCGATCAGTTCCAAATTTGCCCTATAATTAGTACTACATTAGTGCTGATTAGTGCTCGTAATCTCAGGAACTTATGTTAATTTTTTTCGGGGGCTGGGTAAAGTTGGCACCCCGACTTCTCCCGATCACGTCCAAATTTGCCCTATTATTAGTGCTACATTTGTGCCCGAGTTTGGTAATTAGTGCCGGTAATCCGAGGAACTTATGCTAATTTTTTTTCGAGGGCCGAGTAAAGTTGGCACCCCGACCTCTCCCGATCACTTCCAAATTTGCCATATAATTAGTGCTGATTAGTGCCCTACTTTGGTAATTAGTGCTGGTACTCCGAGGGACTTATGCTGATTTTTTACTGGATGCATCTTACCGTTCGCTTAATATCGCAAAAAATTGATTTTGCACAATATCAATATATTTTCGTAACTACTCAATGTATTTCTCGGTGAATTTTTGCAGGAGATGAGTCAGCTGCACTATGCATTTGCAGACCAAAAATGAGTTCCATCGTTGCAGAAATAACAGTAATACGTCACGCGACAGTTTTTAACATTTTTTTAATTTAAAAGTGACGTTAAACACACCTAATCTATCTAAAAAGTATACAGCAACAAGTGCGGAATTATAATCGATGTGGGTCGTTTTGGAATCGGCTTTTCGGCCAGGTCATCAAAGCAGACGAAAGTGCCGTCCTGTCGTCTGCATACAGCCACATAATGACCAGGCAAACTTTCAATAAGTGGGGGAGAGAATGCTAATACGCCTTGGAGCCACAATTTAGAAGAGTTGGGGAGCTGAATTATAGAGGGGATGTCTCGAAGTTGAATTTGGGGGGGGGGGGGGTTTCTAATGAATGATCAAGGAACGATTTTGAACGCACTGCTCCAGTTCCAGAGTAGTTGTAGGTGCCGTAATCGATGCGTAAGTGCTGTCTTACCTTCGACGTTCGTAATCGTGGGCCTTGTTGCCTTGTTATGGACACCGCATTTCTGCTCAAGACAAACGCTGGTTTCCACGACACAGGGGAAACCGCTCAGTATTTTCCTGGCCATGGCGTTTGCGGAGAAAGTGCAATCTACTTATTCAGTAAAAAATTAGCATAAGTTCCTCGGATTACCAGCGCTAATTACCAAACTCGGGCACTGATCAGCACTAATGTAGCACTAATTATAGGGAAAATTTGGAAGTGATCGGGAGAGGTCGGGGTGCCAGGTAAAGTAAAGAGACTGCTTGAGGAAGTATTGCAAAGCAAATTCTACATCTAGTGCGATTATAAGTGCTTCATTTAGATAAGCAAATCAAACTTCAACGTATTCGTCATAGTTATTAGAAGTTTAGAGTAGTATAGAATAGCACAAATGTCGCTGAAGCACTACATTACGATCATAAGAAGAATTAAACTGTATGAATTTGACAAGAATCGCCGGGGAAAATAGTTTTGAGTAGGTATAAATGAAATCAACTAAAGATTCTCATTTTAATTAGGAATAAAATCACCAACGAAAAGTTTTAAGACTGTGAATCGGTTGATTAAAATCTAGTGGGACACTAATTTTGCATCTGAAAATGGAGAATGTTTAGTTTGGAAAAATCTCGAGTAAGGATAAACAAATTGCGAAGTCCGTAAAGCTAGAACGGCCAACGAAAGCACTAACGACATTGCTTCATTCCTTTTATATTTGTAGTTCCGAAAAAAAGATTATTTCTGGTTAATTGGAAGCACTAATGAGAGTACCTGTGCACATAGTTAGTGCTTCGTGCTCTTGGCGCTTTTGAGTGTGAATCAGAATGACCGGTTGTTTGATAATGCATAAAATTGATGTTTGGGGGAAAAATCGGTCGTGCTACATTCGTCGTACAGATACGAATATACAGGGTGAGTCTATATAGATCGGGGAGCACTAACGATATACCTTGACCCAATAGGGGTAGAACAGCACAAGGGTGTCGTTCTCTTGCCGCCAGTCGTGTTGGTATAAACAGCAAAACCTTAAAAGCACTATAAGTGTAGGTACGCCGATTCTACCAAAAGTGCTTCCGGCATTACACAAGACCACAAGAGCACCAATTAAGCACTAGCATTAATAACGGGCAGGTCATTAGTGCTTTAATTGGTCATGACAGCTTCACATACCAAAAACATTTATAGTGAACAGAGCACTAAACGTGCCTCATTGTAAAAGCATCATTAACTTACTTTACTACAGACCTTTGGGATAATGGAGCGGATTTAGTATAATATTTCCATTATGATAATGTAATGTAAGCACTACAGCGTTCTAACATACTAAATAAGTGAACGCTACGTACTGCTACTTCCTTGAAAATAGTAATGAAAATAACCGAAAATTTCTAACCAACACAAAGAACCCTTACTGAAGCACTAATTTAAACTTAAATATTTATTAAATAAACGTATACATCGTTTGCCAAACACTATTATAATATCGAGGCACTAACCGGTGTGCTAAAAAAACTGAAGTAACATGCCTTGCTTTCACTTTAGATACAAACTAACCGACAGATTAATGTGATTCGTTGCAGTTCCAAGTTCGTTTTTTTTTCTGTAAGTCTCAGCTTTATCTATATTCAGAGTGGAATATTTGACTAATTGTCGTAAAAACGTATTAATTTCTGCGGTCATATTCACAAGATTTAATTAAATTTAGTGTATTACATTTCATTTAATAATTAACACCATTTAGTTCACAGACCTGTTTATGGCAGGCTTAAAAATCGAATGTTCTCACTTTATCTTGCAAAACTGCTATGGCTTTTTTGCAATTTTAGCATTTTTCTGTACAGTAGTAGTACGAACGAAGCATTATTGACGATTATTGTATGTATTGGACAAGGATATATTATTAACCAATTGAAAATACTAATAAGCATATTGTAATAGCAACGCGTGCGTTTAATTACTTACACAAATAAGTAGTTTGGCCTACATTTGAATAACTTCCTGTAAAATCCATTGAAGTATTAACGCAATCCTGTTCCTAAGTACTTATGCCACGAATGATCCCTTTGTCTTCATAACTATTAATGAGAGCCTAACTCACAGCATATTCATAGCTTTTTGCGTGCATTTGAAGTACTAAATTAATGGCGTAATTTCCATTACATAACAATGGAACTCTGGACGGCAATGAAGCTGCGTTTTTGTGACCGACAACTTATTATTGGTTCGCAGTTGATGCTTTACCGTGCATTTAAAATCAAGAAATAATTGCCTTTTTAAAAATTACTGAACTACCTTTCATAACATTGACGTTTTACAAAATGGCGTATTTTCCGCAATTTACTTGTCGACATATTTCGAAAAATCGATTTAGTATTACAAACAGGATATAGTAATTAAACAGGAAAAGCTCGCTTTAAATTTCCGATGAAAATGTTGTTTATTTTAATCAACATCAAGTAATACCGAAATCGACTGATTGAAGGTTACAGAGGGTTTTCAATTTGAATTCATGGCGACACAAAGTCTACATAAATAACACGAGGAAATATAAATTTGATTATAACGACAAAATTTTACATTAATTTAGATGGAAAACGTTTTTCAAAGAAGCTGTATTTGTTTCTGTCGATGAATACGGAAATTATAATCAAGAAAATTGAGAGAAAATTTAAGATAAATACATTTTAGAATATTGAAAAGCCATAAAATCGATTTATTGAAAGCTTCTTAATTAAAAAAAGTGATTCCTTTTTAGTTGGATTTTAAGCTTTCAGTATTGATGACTTGTGCGAAAAAGTTACAAAAATCGGCTAAAGAACGTTTCAAATATAAAACGTTTCAGTGGCAATTTTTAACCCTCACTCTATGAAAATAAAATCTAAAAGTTTCAATAAATCGCCTAAAATTTTCCTTAGTCATAATTTAGGGGGAAATTTGTTACAAAAATCAACGGCCAAAAATCGGTGAAACCGAACCGAAGACAAAGAGAAGTGAAATGGACCAGTATAGATTTTCATCGAAAGAGGAAGACCAAGAAGGTCATGTATGGAAACGAAAAAGAAAAAAAAATATATGAAGGGCATAGGGAAACGATTTTTTCATATAGTAACAGGCCGCGCCAAAGAAATTACGAAGAAAATTAAGATAAATAGATTTTAAAATATTGAAAAGCCATAAAATCGATTTATTGAAAGCTTCTTAATTAAAAAAAAAGTGATTCATTTTTAGTTCGAGTGTACGCTTTCAGTATTCATGAAAAAATTCCAAAAATCGGCTAAAGAACGTTTCAAATATAACAGTTTTCAGTGAGAATTTTTAACGTTTACTTTATGAGAATAAAACCTAAAAGTTTCAATAAATCGGCTAAATTTTCCTTAATCATAATTTAGAGGGAAATTTGTTATAAAAATCAATGCCGAAAAATCGGTGAAACTGAACCGAGGACAAAGAGAAGTGAAATGGACCAGTTTAGATTTTCATCGAAAGAGGAAGACCAAGAAGGTCATGTATGGAAACGAAAAAGAAAAAAAAATATATGAAGGGCATAGGGAAACGATTTTTTCATATAGTAACAGGCCGCGCCAAAGAAATTACGAAGAAAATTAAGATAAATAGATTTTAAAATATTGAAAAGCCATAAAATCGATTTATTGAAAGCTTCTTAATTAAAAAAAAAGTGATTCATTTTTAGTTCGAGTGTACGCTTTCAGTATTCATGAAAAAATTCCAAAAATCGGCTAAAGAACGTTTCAAATATAAAAGTTTTCAGTCACAATTTTTAACGTTCACTTTATGAGAATAAAATCTAAAAGTTTCAATAAATCGGCTAAATTTTCCTTAGTCATAATTTAGAGGGAAATTTGTTATAAAAATCAATTCCGAAAAATCGGTGAAAATGAACCGAGGACAAAGAGAAGTGAAATGGACCAATATAGATTTTTATCGAAAGAGGAAGACCAAGATGGTCATGTATGGAAACGAAAAAGAAAAAAAATATAATGATGGGCATAGGGAAACGATTTTTTCATATAGTAACAGGCCGCGCCAAAGAAATTACGAAGAAAATTAAGATAAATAGATTTTAGAATATTGAAAAGCCATAAAATCGATTTATTGAAAGCTTCTTAATTAAAAAAAAGTGATTCATTTTTAGTTCGAGCGTACGCTTTCAGTATTCATGAAAAAATTCCAAAAATCGGCTAAAGAACGTTTCAAATATAAAAGTTTTCAGTGACAATTTTTAATGTTCACTTTATGAGAATAAAATCTAAAAGTTTCAATAAATCGGCTAAATTTTCTTTAGTAATAATTTAGGGGGAAATTTGTTATAAAAATCAGCGCCCAAAAATCGGTGAAACTGAACCGAGGACAAAGAGAAGTGAAATGGACCAGTTTAGATTTTCATCGAAAGAGGAAGACCAAGAAGGTCATGTATGGAAACGAAAAAGAAAAAAAAATATAATGAAGGGCATAGGGAAACGATTTTTTCATATAGTAACAGGGCGCGCCAAAGAAATTACGAAGAAAATTAAGATAAATAGATTTTAGAATATTGAAAAGCCATAAAATCGATTTATTGAAAGCTTCTTAATTAAAAAAAGTGATTCATTTTTAGTTCGAATGTACGCTTTCAGTATTCATGAAAAAATTCCAAAAATCGGCTAAAGAACGTTTCAAATATAAAAGTTTTCAGTCACAATTTTTAACGTTCACTTTATGAGAATAAAATCTAAAAGTTTCAATAAATCGGCTAAATTTTCTTTAGTAATAATTTAGGGGGAAATTTGTTATAAAAATCAATGCCGAAAAATCGGTGAAACTGAACCGAGGACAAAGAGAAGTGAAATGGACCAGTTTTTTTTGAGTAAATACCCGTACCTATTCCTTCAATTGTTTTAGATCCATCATCGTCTTCATGGATGAATCGAGAAAAATGTTTTCATCCCTATTATAAATTGAGGTGTGATGAAGTTGATTCCCTCTCCACAATAGGCTGTCGCTTCATTGTCTCTCTTAGAATTCGGCATTGTTAAATGGTTTATGACGTGATATTCGACTATAGATACAACAAAATTGGCCAAATGGCAGATGATTTTCATAGCAATAAAGATTCTAAATATTTAAATAATAAACATGCATAAACAATTTTCAAGCTAAAAGCGAGATTAATATTTGTAAATATTCACGAAAAGGAAATCGCCAAAAATCGGCTAATTTTTGAAAATGAAGTGAAATTGAAAAAATGTCCAATGTCACAAAATGTGACTATTTTACAAGCTATCATCGTGTGCTAGGAAATTGGGCCACAAAAAATTCAAGCCATTTATCTATGAGAAATGTCATTTTTTGACTTATCTAGAAATTGCAAACGAAAATATTGACACATTGAATCCCAAAATAACGCCCCTAGTTTGGGCCCCTTTGGGCCGATTTTGATAAGAAGCTTGTTTTACCGATGAAGTTTTTTTATAGGCCTTAGTTTAAAATTTCATTAAAATCGGACTAGTAGTTAGGCTCCACAGCCGTCACGTACGCACCCACACACAAACATTTTTCAAAGATGGTGGTTTTGGACTCAGGGGGCTCAAAACGTCGAGATTCATCAAAACCGCGAGTTCGATTTTTTCCCGATTACATATTACTTTCCCTATGTATATGTATACACTGTGTCCCAATTTCGATGCTCACCATTGGTATCTCGGTTATTAGAAGACATAGGGCAACGGTTAAATGGGGAAAGTTTTGCAGAATTTAATACTCACGACAAATATCATTTTAAAGACCTAACTTTTTTAATTTTTAAAATATTTTGAAAAAAACAAAATTTGCCGATTTTAATTTTCCTCAATAACTCTCGCTTAATCTGACCTCTTTTAAAGTTTTACATTATTCAGACACTTTTTTAAGACAAATTATTTGATTTAAGCAGAAGCCCCCGCATGGGCGAAGTTAGGTGAACAGATCTGGGGGGCTCAAGCCCCACTGATAATATGAGAAGTATGAATATATGTATAACGTACCTATATAGTTTTTTAAGATGTTGAGGGGGGCTAAATTGAAGTTTGGGAGGGCTTAGCCCCCCCAAGCCCCCTCCCCCCTAACTTCGCCCACGAGCCCCCGATTGTCATTTGTTTTTAAGTTATTAGTGCTATCTTTTGTTTTTCATATGGCGGCCATATTGGATTTTTGGTTGGTTAGATAGTCTTTAAAAAGAGCTTTTCAACGATGTATAACATGCCATTTAGTTATAGTTCGTCCCACGAGAGCTCGGATGTGACTCATTAGTTATTGCTGTGTGAATTAACGCAAATTATTAGTTTGTCTTTGTCATACTTACAAAAAGTACCTAATGGAAAAGAGAGCGAATATTAAAAATATATTCATACAGTAATAACTAATGAGTCACACCTGAGCTCCCGTGGGACAAACTATAGCTAAATATTTTTCAGGCATGTTATACATCGTTGAAACGCTTTTTTTAAAGACTATCTAACCAACCAAAAATACAATATGGCCGCCATATGAAAAACAAAAGATAGCACTAATAACTTAAAAACAAATGACAATCGTGGGCTTCTGTTTATATCAAATAATTTGTCTTAAAAAAGTGTCTGAATAATGTAAAACTTTAAAAGAGGTCAGATTAAGCGTTAAAGAGTTATTGAGGAAAATTAAAATCGGCAAATTTTGGTTTTTTCAAAATATTTTAAAAATTAAAAAAGTTAGGTCAAATTTGAAATGATATTTGTCGTGAGTATTAAATTCTGCAAAACTTTCCCCATTTAACCGTTGCCCTATGTCTTCTAATAACCGAGATACCAATGGTGAGCATCGAAATTGGGACACAGTGTATACACGGGAAAGTAAAAATCGACGTTACACTTACGTTTATTACATCCATGGCTCCTGTTAGTCATTTGAAACCATCCAGGACAACAGACATGTATTAGTTGATTTGTTGTTTTTACATTAACGACGTCCCTGTACATTGTCTCAAACACGAGCCTGAAAGTACAAACGCGTTAGTGTCAAAATTGACTATTTCGTTACAAAAATCATTTGACAATTACCTTACACCGTTACACATTTGGTTACCGTTGCACCTTTCCGTATATCTTTTATAAACGGGTCGACTGTACGATTCCTTTTCCTTCACCGGGTATGTTACGTTTTTCTCGCTGGTACAAATGCGTCTCCTGCAAAGAAGGGAATATGTTATTTTCATCTTAATAATTTCCTGTGTAAAAATCTGTACTTTAGGAGGCAGCTGTAAAATTGCTAATTTAAATAAAACTGCCAAACATACAAAAATCGGCCAATTGGAATTCAATAAAAATATATGATACAGATGGAAGAAAATTAGGCGATTACCATGCAAAAAGTATGAATTGGTATGATATTCGCCATTAAGGCAGAAGAAAAGTAAGGCCTAATTTACAAAAATCGGTCAATTCAATGATATGATTATACTACAATATTGTATAATTGATGAAAGAAGTCAAGAACCATGGTCCATGTCACGGTCGACTAGGTACTAAAAAAAATCCAAAAAAATGGTATCAATGCGATGAAATGAGAATAAGTCAGAAACTATTAAAGATAGGGATAGGAACATGTAATACCAAAATATGCCCATTTTTATTCTTTATCAAATGCAATAGTAAGAAAATGGTCATTTCATTTAAAAATCTGAGTTTTTAGTCTTTGAACTTTTCTAAATTTGGAGCCCCATAGTTGCGAGGTCGTACGCAACTTAACTTTCTTTAAGTACACCAACAGAAAGCCCTATTCTTTCTCTATGCGCTGGTGAAAACTCGGTTGCCATAGGACAACGGTTTTCAAGTAATGAATTCTTAAAGGATCGTCTGCATCCTCCATTTTTTTTAAATAAGTGAAAATAACTTAAAAACCATAACTTGTCGATATTGACATGTTTATATCAAAGGTTATGAAATTTCACGTAGAATCCAAAAATGCAATAAAAAATAGGGGTTGCCATTTAAAATAACGAAGTTAGTAGCTATTTCCGGCATTTACGGAAGTGCTGCCATTTTGAAAAGATTTTAGATCGATTCGGCTTTCTGAGTAACCTCTAAGTACAAATTTTCAAAAACCTACCTATAAAACTGTCCCAGAAACGTCTAACTAAAGCTCCCAAAAAAACACCCTGTATATTATATGAATTTCTGTATACAGAATATCCGTAAGTTTATATACTATTATGTATTATTATATATCTGTTACATACGGTTTATATAACTTTATTGAAGAACACTTACATACTTGATATATAAAAAAGCATATGTAGGGGCATTTACTTCAATCTTATGTATGTTGTATGTATATTTTATATGTGTGTTTGCTGGGAATGATCAGTTTACGGTTTCAGCGGACGCTTTTGCCCCTTCGTGAGTTCCCTAATCTGCTCATCTATGAAATCTTAAAGTTGTGTAAATAATGAATATATTACAGTAAAAGAAATCGGAGATGATAAGAAGCAAAGTTGAACAAAATTTATACTGAAGCGAAGAGGAGCCCCAAACGAGTTTGATGAGATGCAGCAGGTGATCTGAATGTATAAAAACTCTCACGTATTCAAGAATAAAATGACTTTTAATAACAAAACGTCTACATCCTCCATTCATGTTCCTAAAGGTGATGAAAAAGATACATGCGCGACGAATAATAAACTCGAGCAACAAGATCGCCTACGGCCTGAAATTCCCACGTAAAAAGCTAAATCTAGATTTCAATACAAAGAAGAGAAACACTGATCTAAGCGATTTACACGAAGCAGATAAAAGCAACTGGGATGTAAAGAGAATAAAAATGGACCGAATGGGTAGGTAGCAACAACGACGCCAACACACCTGTATTTCGTACAAAATTCTATTCGACTAGACGAATTTTAAAATGAATGTAAATGTGCCTTTTTACACAAAGTAGGTAAGTGCTCGAACGTATAAATTCCATTTCATTGTTATATTCCGCCTCATTTACATAATCAGAAGCGAATTGTATGTTACTGTCGCTTTGGGGTGGTATAAAAAAGCGTAGGAGACTTTATGATTACTTCCTGCCAATTGAAATATTAGTAAGACTTGCAAACATTAACGAAGTTCGACAACTTTGTAAAAATAAATTACATAACGAAACGGAAAAAAAGATCCGTTGCCACAGCATTTGTCTTTGAACGTCCGTAAAAGGCTTCTTTTGCACACAAAGCACCATCGCGGCATTATTTTTTTTCCGTTTTAATAATTAAATGTAGAAGGAAATAATCCTTCTTGTATTTAAATAACCAATTTATAATAATTCACAGCACGTACAATTACCGCTGTGTTGTCAAATTAGATTACTTTGTACCTATGGAAGATTTTATTTAAGAACGTAAATTAACAATAGTTATACACGTTTAACAGTCGCTTAATGTTTTACTTTATTTTCAATAACACATATTTATAGATTTTAATTACCATTTTAGTTGTGATGTTGATAATTGGGCAACATTGCATTGCAAAGTACAATAAGTAAGACTGAATCAGGCTATCCTTGTCCTGGCTTCACAAACCAATGTAAACAAACGTTTCTGTAGTTCATTTATATTCTAAGATATGAACACAGCTTAGTGTTGTTTCTTCTCCTTTTGAACTGTGACCTAAACCACTTACAAAGACATTCGAGTAGATCACTATGTAGTCCAACGAAAGGCTAATGAAATGAAAAATTGGGAAGAAGAACGGCGCGAAGCAATAAAAGGATTGGAAGAAAACGCATTTTCAGACTATCGAACATAAAGTTCCTCCACGAGGAATCCAATCAGAATTCTGAAGATTTACACTTGCGCCAATATTGAAGATAAAGGAAAGAAACCCAAAACCAAATTATGCGATATGTAAATTAATACTATGATATGTTCAAAGTAGAAGGGGAAAGAACGATGTCATTCTTTTGCAATTTGATCAGTCAAATTCTTTGCATAAACAAAGAAAGATCATGGGCGAGGATTACAGGAGAAAAAATGTGAGAGAGATGTAGACTGAGGGGTTCTTCAATAAAACAAAGGCATGGCAAAACCATGGTGTACATGTTGAATCAAAAACTGTTTTGTGGGGGAACCGCTGCTGTCCTAAGGATTGGATTACGTTCACGTTCATTATATAAACAAGTTATTTAATAACTTTAAATGTTTCATTGTAGAAACAATAAAAGGGGTACCTATATGCAGTACTGGCAAGAAAGATGAAGCACACCATGGTGGAACGAGAAGTTAAGGGCGGGGATCAGATGTAAAAAGAGGACTATGACGAGTATAAAATACAAAACAAAAAAGTAAATGGTACGGTTAAAGAAACTAAGAGGGAATCAAGGGATAAACTCGGCGCGTTTTTGCACAGGGCTATCCAGAAAGAACCTGTGGCTACTTGTGGGCATACTTCTGGGCACTGTAAACTTAACAAGCACATGCACCGCATGGGCTTGGTTGAATCACCATCCTGTAGAGGATGCTGCACAGAAGATGAGACGGCGCAACACATACTTTGTGAGTGTCCCTTACTTGTCGAATTACAACGATCCATGTTGGGGGACTCCTGGCCGACATGGCTAAGATTAGAGCCTCTTCCCCGTCCAGCATCCTCAGGTTTATCTCACGTGTGGGATGGCTTGAGTGATGATGCGGGGACGAACGACTCTAATCAGAGAGGCAGCACAAAGGGCCCGAATAGGTGGCCTATGTGCGAGTGGACTTCTGACCACCCTCCCATCGTAATCCAGAATCCAGAAGGGATAAATTCGGGAAGAGGTTAGGGAAATGATGCTTGTGATGCTGACCGAGTCCTCGACAAAGCTATGACGAATTCAAACCTAGTCACCTTGAACTAAAGAATCTAGCCATAAATGGGTTCACGGTCCAAGAACCCCCGCGAGTAGAAGGGTGAGAGTAGTTTGGCCTTCTTACAACGGAAGGCGCAGATAGCACGCCATCTGAAACTTCCATGGATGATCACCTGGAGTTATTTAAGGATTTAATGGTTCCGACCATCCGATCCTTCTTGGAATCTCTATTCTGGACACGGTCTGCCAATGCGTCATAATTGAAGCAGACGTGAAAGCCATGGATGCAAGAAAAGCCGCCCAGACACCACGACGGAGTCACCCAACAACCTACCAAACGCCCCAGTGCTACTTACTAGTGTTCTGAACACCACTTCCACGGGAGGTGCCCCGTATTATTATTATTATTACAGACGCAAGGCGGTCAAAGCAAACTTCTGGTCGTAACACAAGACATTGGCCCTTCTCGTCGATCAAGTCACCACTTCTCTAGACGGGTTAGCTCATAACTTTATTCAGAGCGACTTGGCATAGCGCACACAGCTGCACTACTAAACGACAATTCACCTGGGCGGGTTGACCAACGAACGTTATTGAGTGACCATGCAGGACGAATTCCTTGTCGGTTGCCCTACAATTTATCTTGGGCCAACTGTGGATCCGACGATATAAAACATGGAACATCAAGGATTCGCTCCCCAACTCCAATCTGCGTCAACCCTACAACCAGCACCAGCATCTACACGCGAACTTGTGTCTTCAACGAGTCCTACCAACAATCAATACAGTGTGTATTGCGCCGCCAATCCCCCCCCCGGAAAAAGAAAAAAGGTAAAAGTTATTAAAAATAAAAACAAATTTTGTACGAAATCTTGAAAAAACGCCAGACCCACGAACCCCCAATACTACTTTCCACCTCCCCCCCGGGAAAATTTTCTGGCGGCACCCATGTTGACCAAAACTATAAAAAAAGTGTCGGTGAAACTCTGGACAAGAGAAGTTCATTCGGGTAACAAAATGGAAATGAAGAAAAGACTTTTTGGCGAATTATCCGAAAGGAGAGATGAAAAAAGTACGAATCGGAACAAGAGGCGATGTCAGAGAAAGAATTTAAGGCGGCACTAGAAAGGAAGAAGAATGGGAAGGTGGCTGGGGCAGACGGGATTAAGTCACAAATACTACAGAAGAGTGTAGCCTTTAAGAATGATTTCGAATAAGGTTTGGGTGGAAAAGTCGTTATCAGAGCGATAATAATATCGATGCATGAGAGAAAGGTAGAAAAGCAAAGTGTGCTGCTTCAAAGATTCTGGGAAGAGTAGATCTTTGGATCATAAAGTCAAACAACTCCGATGACCTGATCTTCTGTGCCACAAGTAGAATGGGATTATAATAGGAGTACTGGAGAAAAGGTGGACGAAACTAAGCATCTGCAGCCAATGATAAGTGTGAAATGGAGACCATGAAGAATGAAAAGAGCAAGTTGTACCAAGCGTTGATGAAATCCTTCATTGGCCAAAGGGAAAGTGAGTAGGAAGATGAAACTGTGCCGATCTTATTATGGGGTGGGGAGAAAGACTGAAGAGCATGTAAAATTGGGTTCTTGAGAAGGGTTCTCGAAGCAAAGAAAGACAATGGATGAAAAGGCAACGAACATTTCCGAAAGGAATTGGAAGTGGAATCGATAGAAAGGATGATCGGAAGAAAACAGGCGAAGGAGAAAGAAACTTCTGAATGGAAAAAGAACTTTCCCCACATTATTTTTATCGTTTATTTCAGTGTAAATATTTTTATCTCAAATCACCATTTCCCGCTTACAAATTTGGGAAATGTATTCTAAACAGATACACACCTGGAATTTCTCACCGACATGTTTCAGTTCCCTCAAACAAATTCCTTATTTATAAATGAGAAGGGAACATTAACCTTAAGTAAACATCGTTAACAGTCATTTTATTTGTTTGAACTTTCCAAATGTTAAATTTAATGACTGGTAATATTTAATATTAAACACCGAAACGTGTTATTTAAAGATGGAGGTTAAAAATTTGACCCGTCTGTGTATCACGATAGGAAATAAGAAGAAAGAAACACACGAGACCGAAGAAGCTACCTCATTTATTTTAATTTGTGTAATTTTGATCGACCATCGAAAGTATGAACCACAACGATTATACAGGGCGTTACTATGATATTAAGTAAATAATAACCCATCCATTTTCCAGCAAGTTCTCTGACACGCACGGGGAGGCATACATTTAAAGATTTGGCAAACCTGCACTTGTGACCATTTAGTAGACAGATTGAAGTTGGATTTTTCAGTTATGAAGGGCATTTGAAATGTTTCAGCATCAGCCGAGACCTTGGAAATGAAGATTTAAAGTTTCTAGAGCGAGAATCGAGGAAGTGCTAAGAAGAAAAAACCATGGCAGAACGTTGAACGAAGGGAGGGGAACTGGTTAGGAAGATTAGTAACAGATACACTTACAGGCAGTACATAGAGGTCAAGACCAAGGTCAAATAGATTTAACTGACGCGAAAGGGTCAATGCGAATGAGGAGGAAGCCACCTGCGGTTTGATGATGATACCCGATGAAACCACCAAGTAAAATTGAATACGGAATTGGTCATGCTTCACCATGGTAAAGCACTGGTGATTTCCTAAATAATTACATGAACTAAGAAACCCTTCATGACTGAAGCACAGGCACAGTTTTACTTCTGTCTACGATCGGAAATGCTTGATTAGATACATTAAAGCTTCTTCTTCTTTCTAAACCTTGACCATACTTCAGTATTTGATTTGACAAGGTTCTGCAATCTTTGGAGCGATGCTTGTTGAAACTCCTTGCCTTCCCTTTTCCATCTTACTGGTCTCAGCCTCCTTTCTTTATGATGCCCAATGCGGTTTGCATACTTCTTCTCGTTTAGTTGTCGCTCTTCTTCTCCCCTTTTCGTTTGTGAGAAGCTGTCTACTGCCAAAGTGCAAGAAATGGTACCATGTGTAAGCGTTATTATAACCCATCTTCTTCGGCCCCAGGACACCTACTACTTTTATGTTCGTTCAATCTGGTTCTCTTTTCCTTCAATATAGATACAAGCTTCCGTGCTTGCATAATGGCACGTTGTTCTGTACTGTTTCCTCGTGGTGGAAGAGCTTTTATGAGACAATGATTTATGGTTGTCTTCTTCCCTTCCATCTCACCCATTTTTCCATTTTATTCATTCATATTGGACACACCAAAGCCTTTTTCGTGCTTCTGTCTCCTCTTCAGATTTCTCATTTCCTCTTTTTTAACTCCTTAGTCTTTTTTACTTTTTTTTGTTTCTCAAAGTCCCTTATCTTTCTTGTTATTTATATTTAATTCTACATCTTATATTTCAACTATTCTGTTCATTTCTTTTTTTTTCTGAAGAGAGAATTATAAGAGAAAATATATATAATTCGGAGGGGGCAAATAAATACTGAAATTTATACAGGGGAGCTTAAATCCTTGATCCCCTAAAGGGTAACTCGTAAAGTAATGGATTGAAACGATATGCTTGAGAGAAAGACATTAAGCGACCATTGATATAATCCTATCATGGATACACTAAACATAGACGATCAAAGTTGTAACGAATACTAGAAGAGCACCAATAAAGGTCAGGATTAAGAAAAAGGTAGAATCTAATTTAAAGAAAATATAAAGAGGTGGTAAGAAGAGCAGAAGAAGAAAGCATTGTAAAGATTCCGAGCATCTGGAGGAGGCAAGAGACGAAAATAGACACGAAAATGAGAGAAACTTCAATTTGGGGAAGAGGATAGTAATGTAGTGTAGTGGTGAAGGATAGAGCCAGAGACGTTGGAAATGGAGAAAATCAGTGCTGAAATAAGTTGAAAAAAAGGCAACAATGCTGCAAAGCATCAATTGGCGCAAACGAATTGAAACGAACATGAATTGAATGAAAGATAAGAGAGAATTAGAGTCAGAATGTGGGTTTGGTAGGGTATCTGAAAATTGAAAAGCAAAGATGTGGTGAAAAAAATTGGAGTTGATTGGCTTTTCTCCCGTTTGCTTTATTTTTGAGTCTTTTCTTCAAATCCACATTTCCCACTTACGTCCTTCCACCATTCCTTCCAATGTATGTGTTGTTTTTATCGTGATTCTTGGCCTGTCCAATCCATCTTAGTGCTCAGTTACTCTATACATTCACTGTATGTTTAGCATTTTTCCCGAGCCGCTATTCTTCTTTATCGACTGGAAGCAGTAAAAGCAACCTTGGAACAGAGGTTAAGAGCATCTGGAGGAGTTCGCATAAAATAAAGATGGAGAAAATGAAGGATGTGTTGGAAAAAAAACGGACAATACTGGAAACTATCAATTGGCACAAACAGAAGAAACAAGGATTGTAAAGGGGAATAGCGTACAGTTCCAAAATGGAGAAGAAAGATTAGAGCCAGAGGCGTTGTAAATGTGGGTGTAGGGGGTCACTTAAAAATTGAAAGGATAGAAACCATTGATCGATACAAACAGAATTGATGGGGGTGTGTTTGGAAAGTGATGAACGGCGTATGGCTGAGTGTAAAGTAAGGAAGCAGGCGGTGCTGCAACAATTAAAGTTGATTAATGCCTTTTTGCTTTTTTTCCTTTCGTATGCGCATATCTTATTCCATCATTCCAGTTCATGTTATTCCCTACCTTCGATTTCCTTTCATCCTTCCTTTCGACAAGAAGTCTCTTCACAATGCGTGTCTTGTACTCATCCTTTTATTCCCACGGGATGTTTAGATTTTCTTTCCCTTTCCTTTTTATGGAAGACTGGAAGCAGTGAGCAACCTTGGAATAGGGACTACGGGCATCTGAAGGAATTTGGCTAAGTTAAAAGATGGCAAGACGGAAATGTGGGCAGGTTTTTTGAAAGTGATGTGGATTATATGGGGTTCGGAAAAAAACTCCTGGAAAAAAAACCCGCAAAAAAACCCCAGGAAAAAAAAACCCGAAAAAAAAACCCGAAAAATAATTATAGATGGCTGTGAATAAATATATAAATATACAAAGTTTGGAAATAAAAGTAATGCCAAACTTAAACGTAGATTGCCACTAAAGCGCTTAGGTTATTTGCAGGTTTAGTATATTTTTTTTCAATTGATACAAAATGGCAACATGACACTAAACAAAGTATGGAAGTAAAAAAAATGCTACACTTAAACGTAGATTGCCACTAAAGCGCCTAGGTTATTTGCAGATTTAGTATATTGTTTTTCAATTGATACAAAATGGCAACATGACACTAGACAAAGTTTGGAAGTAAAAAAAAATGCTACACTTAAACGTAGATTGCTACTAAAACGCCTAGGTTATTTGCAGGTTTAGTATTTTTTTTCAATTGATACAAAATGGCAACATGACACTAAATGAGTTGTGGGTATCCGAGGCGTAGTACTTACAGATGGGATTCATAATGAGCAGAGGAAAACAAAAACTCGAGTTTCTGATAAGCATAATTAAAAGACTGTGAGAAACTCGAGTTTTTGTTTTCCTCTGCTCATGACACTAAACAAAGTTTGGAAGTAAAAAAAAATGCTACACTTATGGCCGTTTGCACCGTTGTGTCACTTATCATACACTACTAATTCTAAGGCAGCCAGATCTACATCATCATCAGAATCAAAAACAAAATCCATTTTAGTACACTTTTGACTTAGAACATTGTTCTAAAAGACTTTTGATAATTTACAGACTTTTACGTTTTAGGTTAAAAATGCTTTAAGTGGACCTTAAGCCAAAGATTTCTGAGGCTTAACTTTGGTGACACTTAAGTAGTACTTTGTCTGTGGTGCAAACCGTTAAAAAATTTAAGATCCACTTAAGTGGAACTTAATAGTTAAGCCAAGATAAGTGGTAGCGGTGCAAACGGCCATTAAACGTAGATTGCCACTAAAGCGCCTAGGTTATTTGGAGGTTTAGTATATTGTTTTTCAATTGATACAAAATGGCAACATGACACTAGACAAAGTTTGGAAGTAAAAAAAAATGCTACACTTAAACGTAGATTGCCACTAAAACGCCTAGGTTATTTGCAGGTTTAGTATTTTTTTTCAATTGATACAAAATGGCAACATGACACTAAATGAGTTGTGGGTATCCGAGGCGTAGTACTTACAGATGGGATTCATAATGAGCAGAGGAAAACAAAAACTCGAGTTTCTCATAAGCATAATTAAAAGACTGTGAGAAACTCGAGTTTTTGTTTTCCTCTGCTCATGACACTAAACAAAGTTTGGAAGTAAAAAAAAATGCTACACTTAAACGTAGATTGCCACTAATGTGCCTAGGTTATTTGGAGGTTTAGTATATTGTTTTTCAATTGATACAAAATGGCAACATGACACTAGACAAAGTTTGGAAGTAAACAAAAATGCTATACTTAAACGTAGATTGTCACTAAAACGCCTAGGTTATTTGCAGGTTTAGTATTTTTTTTCAATTGATACAAAATGGCAACATGACACTAAATGAGTTGTGGGTATCCGAGGCGTAGTACTTACAGATGGGATTCATAATGAGCAGAGGAAAACAAAAACTCGAGTTTCTCATAAGCATAATTAAAAGACTGTGAGAAACTCGAGTTTTTGTTTTCCTCTGCTCATGACACTAAACAAAGTTTGGAAGTAAAAAAAAATGCTACACTTAAACGTAGATTGCCACTAAAGTGCCTAGGTTATTTGGAGGTTTAGTATATTGTTTTTCAATTGATACAAAATGGCAACATGACACTAGACAAAGTTTGGAAGTAAAAAAAAATGCTACACTTAAACGTAGATTGCCACTAAAGCGCCTAGGTTATTTGCAGGTTTAGTATATTGTTTTTCAATTGATACAAAATGGCAACATGACACTAGACAAAGTTTGGAAGTAAACAAAAATGCTACACTTAAACGTAGATTGCCACTAAAACGCCTAGGTTAATTGCAGGTTTAGTATTTTTTTTTAATTTTCGGGGTTTTTTCCGGAGGGTTTTTTTCCTGGGTATTTTTCCGATTTTTTTTCCGGGGAGTTTTTCCGGTTTTTTTTCCAGGCTTTTTTTCCTAAACTCGGACTATATACATATACTTACACCAGATTATTTTTTATGTGATCCATCATGTCAGTTCTTCGCCTCACTTTTGTCTTGCTTCGACCGAGCAGTTTCTATTGAATGCATGTCGTTTCCTCTTCCTTGTACGTATGTTCACCACAGTCTTCTTCTTGCCCAGTTCACTGCATGTTTACCTATTGTTTTCAGTCGAGAAGAAAGGACTAGAATATTTGAAAATGGAGAAAAATGCTTAACGTGCAATGAAGGCGAACTGGGTAGGAAAAAACTGTGGTGGACATACGTAAAAGCAAGAGGAAACGACATGCATTCAGTTCGAAGGAAAGCAACAGTGAGGAGAAGAAGAACTGAGATGGCAGATCACGTAAAAACTAATCTGGTGTATGGTGTGTTGCCTAACTTTGAAAATGGAAGAAAATGCTGACCTTGGAACACAGATACTCGTATTTGGAGGAATTTTGATGAATGTAAGAACTGGGATTGCAAGTGCTTCATGTGGAGGGTAGTGTCGCATTGTACAGCAAAGTTCTGCACAGGCAGAAAAGAACCTGGAGGATCGATGTGACATTTTATTTGGCAACCATAACTTCACAAATAGTTGCTTATGTGCCAATAGTGTTGAGATTATATTCAATTTAATGGAAAAACGATACTATTGTTATTATTTATTCCAATTGTAATTATCAAATGCCTAATTTAGCGATTATTTTTTTCGCCTTTGTTTTTCCCAAAATTTCCTCTTTCGCCTTCTTTGGCCAAATTGCAAAAAAAAAACGTTGTACGGACAGGTCACTCAAGAGCGTTCCCGAAATACTGTTGGATGCAAAAAAAATCCCATTCTTTATGTGAAAAATAAAAAAAAAACGGAACTTATATTTATTGCAGCAGTGAAACATTAATTCCAAATTTCAGAAAAGCAACAAAAATCTATTACGTGTTTCGATGAAAGAGTAATTAAGAGAGGTTTAATGTCCATATCCAAAAATAAATTAGCCAAATAACTTTCGGTCGATATACAGCATGGTATTTTTGTAGAAAAATCTTAAATCAATTAGACAATTAAACAAGGCGCGGCTCAAGTATAACGAGAAGCAATAAAAATCTAAAAAAAGAATAAATTACTCTGATTTTTATGTCTAGATACAACAGGATAAAATTTATGATCGTGTACTGTAGTAACAATTGAAAGCAATTGGTGTGTGCAATGTTTTTACGACAACCCTTTGTTGGTCAACTACTGCTTTATTTTTTTTTTACAACAATGTATAATTTATTAGAAAGTCGATATTGTACGGCGGTCATTGTTCAGAAAATGGGAGAGTTTGTATTTACTTAATTGCATTATTTACGCTATAACTTTTGACACTTAATCATATAAATTATATCAACGGGTCGAGCACTTTAATTCAATTAATTATCTTTTGAGCATAATTTCCATAATATTAAATAAGAATCGTTGGGATGAGGGAAAAATTTGCATCTGCATAGGAATTATCCTTTTAGCGTCAGTATAAATTTTTTGGAATTTAACCGCATAGCGTTGGGGTCAGTTTTATTTGGTAATAAAATGTCTACAATCGCATGATTAATTTATTTACTACACGTAATGATTTAAATTAATACAGTGAATAAATGAGATGAGAAAATGTACTCACTAAGATGTAAATAATCTTTCTTTATTCCGTAAATTAAATAAAAGCATGGTGTTTGGGTACTTGACTAATTTCCAGCTTTCCGTGATCGAAAATAAAGTCGAAATACCAAGTACTTACATCTAAATATCCCCCAAAATATTTAATTTTAGACATTTTTTGGTCTTTGCACCCTAGAAAACAACTTTGTACAGTAATAATAATAATGATTATTAGTGAAGATGTAACAGTATATCGAGGACTACTTATTAAAAGCGAGTTGATACAAAAGAAATGAAGAAAAATAAAAAGAATGCAATGGATAGAATATTAAGGTAAAGGGTTTGGTAAAGGAAAAGAAAAAAAAATCGAAGAACGATCTGGTGAAGTGGAATACGGAAGATATGGAACAAAGTTTCGACAGAAATGAAGAAGGAATCGTAGGGAGAATTCGAGATTCGACAAAAGACAATTCTTCAACGTGATGAAAGATCTAAGAAACAAGAAGAACGATACCCTCCAGGAAATCAAGAACAAAAAAAAAACAAATTATGGAAAGATGGAAACAATATTTCCACGAATGCCTTGTAAGCGAAAATGATAATTGGAAGACGTAGGAGATAAATGAGGTAGTTAAAAACAGCAAAAAATTGACAACATTGCACTAGAGATACTGTGAAGAATCAGGAATGCGGTTGTTACAACAAATTTTCATCGGAGCTCTGAGAGGATAAACTGTGATAATTACCGAGGAATATAATGTATGAGCTCAGAGAATTGTATACTCACTGAATTCCAATCAAAAGAAGCACAGTGTGGGTTCAGAAAATCTGGAAAAAGGCAGGAAACATACAATGAGACAGATTAAAGAAAGAAAGATACATGTGTTATATAGACCTAGACAGGTTGTAGAGAGTCCAACAAACAACATGGCTTCAGAAAAGACAGGAGCACAATATCATCCATCAGAGAAATAACCGACCTGCGAAGAAGAGCACAGAACGAGACAAATATGCTTGGTGGCGTCCTTGGCCGTCAGGAACGCGTTCACTCATTGGGACACGGGGACATAATTCGAGCGCTAGAAAAGCCAAAAGTACCACTCTACTTAAGACAGATGATAAATATCTACCTCAGGGATAGGGTGATAAGATCCAGAACCCCCGAGGAATGCGAACACGAATTCAAACAAGAAGCGAGGGTACCACAAGGAGGCGTATTAGGCCCCAACTTGTGGATCGTTACATATGATGGAGTCTTGAGAGTGAAAGTTCCGGACGGCGTCCACATAGTGGGGTTTACAGACGACCTCACCATCGTGGTAGTAACCAAGAGAATCGAGGAGGCCATACACAAAATGCAACGTACAGCGGAACTAATAAATGGGTGGATGACGCCAAAGAACTTGCAGATCGTACCGGAGAAAACGAATCTGGCGTTACTGGGGACGATGTCGATGGACATATTGGGACAAGCTATAATACCCCGTAAAGCCATAAAAGTACTGGGGGTAGTGATTGATAGGCGTGACACGTTCCTGGAACACATTAAATATGTAGCCGAGAAGGCCACAAAGGCGCTAGCGAGACTAATGCCAAACAGAGGAGGAGCACACCCTTTAAAACGTAGAGTCCTATGTAGCGCGGCACAATCGATCATACTGTACGTATGCGAGATCTGGGAAACCGAGATGGCTACCGGCACGGGAAGAGCGGCGGTAAACAAGGTACTGCAAAGTATGGCTATAAGGGTAACAAGTGCATATAAGACGACATACTGGTTGTTGCGAGGGTACTGCTAGCGTAGGTACATAATGATAAAAGCCAGAGCGCAAAAATGGGATAACACGGAGAGATGTATACAATGGCAACTCAAGTGGGACAGGAGTCCTTCCTGGACCCATACTTCAATAAAAGAGTATGAGGGCGCGGATGGGAAAAGGCCATGGGGAGGTCGATTACATCCTAACCCAGTTACCCACTGACCACGAGGGTGTGGGCTGTGGTCTCCCGGACGATAAAGCACACGCTATCTACGAGTTCCTGAGATGGTACGGCGAGCGAGAGAGGTTGAACAGCGTGCTTAGCACCGAAACTGAAAACACCGTGGAACTGATGATACAGAATGAAGAAAACTAGGATACCATTAGGACATTCTTCCACAAGGTGATAGGCACGAGAGAGACGGAAGGCAGAACATAAGATAGACCTACGAAATAACCGAGCAACCAGAAGAATATGAGAATGATGCCTGGTGGCAAGGGAGAAGGGGTTTAGTGGGTGTCAGCCCAAAAAAGGTCGTAGAGGGAGAAATATGGAGTAGGCCAAACAAAAGGGAAGGGAAAAACTTATGTAAGCGAAATATACAAGAAAATTTACAACAAGGGAAGATGTGAAATAAGGCTTTTTATCCTAGTAATGGGCAATGTTATGAAACCAATAAAATGGCTGAAACGGCTAAACTTCGTTATGAAACGTCTTTTAAGGGTGGGATTAATTTTTCAGCAATATAAAATTTGTACAAATGCGTCAAGGGGTAAAATCTACGACACGAATTAAACTTCGTTATGAAACGTCTCTTTTAACGTAGGTTAGGGGTCCTTTAGAATATAAAATTTGCACGAATGTGTCAAGGGGTAAAATCTACGACACGAATTAGACTTCTTTATGAAACGTCCCCTAAATGGACGTTAAGCGTGTTTGGATTAATTTTCCAACAAATATAAAATTTGCACAAATGTGTCAAGGGGTAAAATCTACGACACGAATTAAACTTCGTTATGAAACGTCTCTTTTAACGTAGGTTAGGGGTCCTTTAGAATATAAAATTTGCACGAATGTGTCAAGGGGTAAAATCTACGACACGAATTAGACTTCTTTATGAAACGTCCCCTAAATGGACGTTAAGCGTGTTAGGATTAATTTTCCAACAAATATAAAATTTGCACAAATGTGTCAAGGGGTAAAATCTACGACACGAATTAAACTTCGTTATGAAACGTCTCCTCTAACGTAGGTTAGGGGTGGTAGGGTTAATCCTTTAGAATATAAAATTTGCACAAAGTGTCCAGGGGTCAAACCCACCACACGAATTAGACTTCGTTTTGAAACGTCTCCTTCAACGTAGATTAGGGGTCCTTTAGAATATAAAATTTGCACGAATGTGTCAAGGGGTAAAATCTACGTCTCCTTTAACGTAGGTTAGGGGTGGTAGGGTTAATCCTTTAGAATATAAAATTTGCACGAATGTGTCAAGGAGTAAAATCTACGACACGAATTAAACTTCTTTATAAAACGTCCCCTAAATGGACGTTAAGGGTGTTAGGATTAATTTTCCAACAAATATCAAATTTGCACAAATGTGTCAAGGGGTAAAATCTACGACACGAATTAAACATCGTTATGAAACGTCTCCTTTAACGTAGGTTAGGGGTGGTAGAGTTAATCCTTTAGAATATAAAATTTGCACGAATGTGTCAAGGGGTAAAATCTACGACACGAATTAGACTTCGTTATGAAACGTCCCCTAAATGTACGTTAAGGGTGTTAGGATTAATTTTCCAACAAATATAAAATTTGCACGAATGTGTCAAGGGGTAAAATCTACGACACGAATTAAACATCGTTATGAAACGTCTCCTTTAACGTAGGTTAGGGGTGGTAGGGTTAATCCTTTAGAATATAAAATTTGCACGAACGTGTCAAGGGGTGAAATCTACAACACGAATTAGACTTCTTTATGAAACGTCCCCTAAATTGACGTTAAGGGTGTTAGGATTAATTTTCCAACAAATATAAAATTTGCACGAATGTGTCAAGGGGTAAAATCTACAACACGAATTAAACATCGTTATGAAACGTCTCCTTTAACGTAGGTTAGGGGTGGTAGGGTTAATCCTTTAGGTTTAGAATATAAAATTTTTGTCGAGGGGTAAAATCCACCACACGAATTACTTTGTTATGAAACGTCTCCTTTAACATAGGTTAGGGGTGGTAGGGTTAATCCTTTAGAATATAAAATTTGCACGAATGTATCAAGGAGTAAAATCTACGACTCGAATTAGACTTCTTTATAAAACGTCCCCTAAATGGACGTTAAGGGTGTTAGGATTAATTTTCCAACAAATATCAAATTTGCACAAATGTGTCAAGGGGTAAAATCTACGACACGAATTAAACATCGTTATGAAACGTCTCCTTTAACGTAGGTTAGGGGTGGTAGGGTTAATCCTTTAGAATATAAAATTTGCACGAATGTATCAAGGAGTAAAATCTACGACTCGAATTAGACTTCTTTATAAAACGTCCCCTAAATGGACGTTAAGGGTGTTAGGATTAATTTTCCAACAAATATAAAATTTGCACGAATGTGTCAAGGGGTAAAATCTACAACGCGAATTAGACTTCTTTATGAAACGTCCCCTAAATGGACGTTAAGGGTGTTAGGATTAATTTTCTAACAAATATAAAATTTGCACGAATGTGTCAAGGGGTAAAATCTACGACACGAATTAAACATCGTTATGAAACGTCTCCTTTAACGTAGGTTAGGGGTGGTAGGGTTAATCCTTTAGAATATAAAATTTTTGTCGAGGGGTAAAATCCACCACACGAATTACTTTGTTATGAAACGTCTCCTTTAACATAGGTTAGGGGTGGTAGGGTTAATCCTTTAGAATATAAAATTTGCACGAATGTATCAAGGAGTAAAATCTACGACTCGAATTAGACTTCTTTATAAAACGTCCCCTAAATGGACGTTAAGGGTGTTAGGATTAATTTTCCAACAAATATAAAATTTGCACGAATGTGTTAAGGGGTAAAATCTACGACACGAATTAAACATCCTTATGAAACGTCTCCCAAATGTAGGTTAATCGCGGTGCTAGGGTTAATTCTCCAGTAATACAAAATTTTCACGGGAGTATCAAGGGATAAAACCTAAGCACAAGATAAACCTCGTCATGAAACTTCTCTTAAAGATAAGTTGAGGGTGGTAGGATTAATTTTCCATGTACGACGTACACGAGAGTGTCGGGGGGTGAAACCTATCACAGGAGTTAAATTTCTGTCTGGAAAATCCTCTAAATGTAAATTAGGGGTGGTAGGAGTAATATCCGCCAACAAAACAAAAGGGATTTTCACGAAACTCTAGGCTTAGTGAAGTAAATCTACCCCACGAGTGAAAATTGGTAAGGGTGCAAGTTAAAAAGTTGAGGTAAGGTTCTGTTTAAACGTAAGTTTAGGGTGGCGAGATTAATTTCCAATTTATCGTGCATTCTTACACCGCCGTGGAAATTTCTTGTTGTAGGAAAATTAAGCCTACCACCCCCATTCCCCAACTATTCATCGTGGTTTTCGAAATGATTCTACGGAAATTTCTTGACTTGGGGGTAAACAGTGGACCCGTATTATCTATTTACACGAGGTGTTCCTTATGTTCGTTCTTTTATTTTAGATGACATATTATTAATTTATTTATCCACCCTCCTTGCACTCTTAAAGGAGGTTGCACCCCTTTCGAGCAAATACTTTCTACCTTGATTCCTTATCGCTTTTCACTCCCACACTCTACACTACATTTTTTATTCTTGAAAATTAATCTCCCCTGCGTTTATTTAAAAAAAAAAACATTTTGTTCTTTCTTCGTGATTGCACCCCATTAAATCCTCTATAGTTGGATATCAATTATACCTCCCTTAACTCAATGTTATATTTAATTTTACCACGGTTTATGGAGTTTTTGGGGCAGTTTTTTCCGTAAATCTTCAATAACACCCTTTCGGTTTTTTTTGGTTTGGTTTTTGAAAATTAACCCCACCACCGTCATTGTATATTTTCACATTTTTAGATCTCGTCCATCGTTAATGTATTTTCGTTCCATTTTTCATCGTGGCTCTTAATTTATTTATCCCTACAAAGCTATTATTTCGCCTTATGGGGGTAGATTGTCCCTCATAAAAACGTGCAAATTTTTTTCTGTTTTTAGAAATGAACCCTACCCTAAGCTATGCGTTATGGGAGTTTTGCTTTACTTAATAACGCGTTTTCAGTTTATATGACAGTCCCTTTGCAAGATTTTTTTAATTTTTAAAGTTAATTCTCACTTCTTTTCATATGCCGAGCCTTTTTTTTATTTTTGAAAACTACCCGTTTCATATGACGAATCGTCATGGCCTTTCTTGGTTTAATTTTTGTTTCGAAACGAATCCTGCTACCCTTATTTTAATCTCGAATAATAAATCTTTCCCTTAGATCGTTTTTAAATCGCCCCCTTCATCAATTTTATGTTGCCTTATAATTTACTTTATTCCACAGGATGTCTTTGACAATTCGATTGACGGGGTAGTTTCGAGAGTTTTATATGTTTTGATTAAGTTTCTAATTAATTATATAAGAAGTTGTTCTTTTGTAATCGGGGCGCTGAATTTCAAAATTTTTATTGTTAATTTCGGTGAAAGACATTTTCGTTGAAAATGGTGGAAACGAAAAAGAAAACACTGTTTTCCCTGTTCATTTGTACGATTTCGGTTTCGTTTTCCTAATTTCCTTCAAATTCTACCGAATTTAGTCTAAAATTAGTGTAAAATTTTCAATGTCAAAAATATAAACTCTTTAAAGTTGAAGGTCTTTTCCAAAAAATTACTTATTTTATATTCTCGAAATTTCCAAAAAAACAGTAATTATACGGTGGAAAATTACTATTTTCAACAGCAGAAGAAAAAAGCGAAAAAAGCATTAAGTAAATAGCTCTAATAATAATGGCCGTAAGGTATAAGCAATTACCATAAATCAACCCAAAAATGGGTACCTACTACCAAAATTTTTATGAGAGGAAAAGAAAACTTACCCGGGATGATGCTTGCTGTAAGGATTATAAGCAATACCGGTAGCCGAATCGATTACAATTTTATCATCAAATTCGGTCGAAACATTTTCGAAATAATGATGCCGAGCGAATGCATTATTATTGTGCATTAAAACCGCGACGAATACTATATACGAAAGGAGCATTGTGCATACTGCATCTGATGCATTCGCACGTGGATGCAAGGGTACCTACAATGCACCACGTGACCTTAAGATGCACATGCGTCTTATATTATAAACAAAGGCGTTTATAATTATAAATTTATTTATAATTTATATTATGGGAGTAGGATTCGTTAGTAAAGTTCTTGAAGTTGGGGTGTTATTACGAATAATGTAATAACGGGATAAAGTTAATTGTTGTTTTGGGAGAGAAAATTCGGAAAAGAAAATCAACTGCCCTTGGCCTATTTAAATGAATATATAGGGAAAGACATAAAGTAGGGCAGTTAGCAACCCCAGCAGCAGGTGGTGACGGGACCTGAATCGATCGTTCCCTTAGCCCGGAATCCCTATATTAGTATCTCATTCATACAATTTATTCCTTAGACCTTTTTTTTTTAATTTATTCCCCATCGTAAAATTTTCGACCCTTTTCAAAGGAAATTTTATTCCGGTTGACACTTTTGGTTACAGTAAAAATAGTGACAAAGTGAATACTGAAAATCATAAAATATTTATGTAGATATGTGTAAAACGACTTGGAAAAGGATGCGTTGTATAATATACGAGGGTGGGCTGAATTTTTTGGGTACCTAAACAATGCGGTTTATATTGAACCGCTTCGTTTCAACAACCCTTCAGTCACACTCAGAGCGTTGAGTGAATCTTTATTCAATGCTCAGAGTCAGTACTTACTCGTATCCCTTTATTTTGTTGATAAATTTACATTTTAAACAAAAGATTCTTATTTTCCTAAAAAACTAGGTATATTTACCAAAAATAACAAATAAAAACTTCCTACTCTTGTCCCCTTCTCTCTACCCCTTCACTCCCAAAATCATCTTTCTTTCTCTCTCCTCTTCTCTTAGCTCCTCACATTCCCTTATCATATGCCATAAATTTTCCCTCCCTTCCCCACACATTCTATACATCCTTTTCTCATCCTCCCACCAGTATCTGTTTTCGTTTTCCTCGTTCCCTCACCTGAACCTTGCCACCATTCTTTTTTCCTTTAACCCCATGTCACCCAATTGCCTTCCACCATTATCTCCATAATATCCCTCATTATACCTTCCCTCTCCTATCTTCGTTCTCCTTTCCTGGCATTGGACATCTTTATCTCTTCCACTAATTCCCCTACCATATCCCCTCCTTCCTCTCTTCTCCTTTCTATCTCCTCCCTCGCATATCCCACTGTCTCATAAAACAAACTCCTCTTCTCTTGCCCACGTTCTTTTCTTATCTCTCTCATACAATAATTTACCCCAATAATTTCCTCTCTTTTCTTGATCTCCTCCTCATATTTCACTGCTCTCTATCATGCCTGGATCCTTATTTTTTCCGCTTTCGTCTCCTACTCCATGATATACCCTGGCGTCTCTCTATCTAACCCTAACGTCCATCTCCAGTACCTTTACTGTATTTTTTCCATTTTCTCCCACTCCTTCCATCCCCATATCTCCGCTCCGTACCCCATCACACTCTTTACAAACTTGTCAAAAATCCATCTTTTCTTCTCCATATCCTTCCCAAACACTCTTTCCCCCACTCCCCACACTAGTCTATTTCCCTTATTTGCCAGTTCCCTGATGTGCGCCACATTCTTGTTATCGTACCGTAAAACATACCCTAGATATTTCCACTCATCCACACTTTCTATCACCTCTTCCTCCCCACCACCACTTCTTCTTTACACTCCTCCCTCTTCTCTTTTGAAATACCATCACTTTCGCGCTCAAACCTTTCCTCTCTAAATATCTCTTCATCACTTCAATTAATCCCCTTCATCTCTTCCTCACTGTCCGCCATCACTACCACATCATCCTCATATGCCAACACCTACACTTTTATCGTCCCCTTTGATACCTCCGCAACTCCTCCTCTAAATCCTCAATGTCTAGCGAGAAAAGACTCGGGATCAATGGGCATCCCTGTCTCAATCTTTTCTCCGTCCAAAACCTTTCTCCTTTTTCCTCCCGCACCCTCGTCACGCACCTTGTCTCTTCGTACACCTCTTCTACTGCCCTAACCAAATGTTCTCCTACCCCAGAGTCAGTAGATTAACAGAGTAGCGTAGCGAACGTCTTTGATCCACAAATGCCGCCCTGGCGGCCTTACTCCTTGTGCATAGGGTAGAAGTACATAGTAAATCCACAGTATCTTAAAATATATTTTTCTGTACCTCTCTCTAGACTAATCGTGTTGTTCCGTAGGCCTATGGTTCTCCTTCACAAGAGACGATTTTTGAAAAGCTACCGATTTCAGAACTAAACTAGTGATAAATATATTTTTAGTACTCAGGCTAACAGGCACTCTTCCTCCTGGGTCTACCTTAAGGTTGCAGTTAGTCACCATTTTAGAAATCCTAGCCTCGTGCATCCTTTTCGCATTTTAGTCTTATAGAATAAATACTCAAAACTTCTTCAGCTCTTTGAGATTTCTTGTTGTTGCCCACTCTCCAGCCGTCTTCTTCACTCCATTAGTATAGGTTGCAACTTTGCGGCCTAGCGACGATTTGGAGGAATATAATCGGATAGACCTTGCTTCTCCTAGACAAGAGAAAACTTTTGAAAAGCTACAGATTTCAGTAAAGAGCTCAAGCTAGTTATTTAAAAATATCAAATATCACCTCTTATCAGGCACTATTCTTCGCCACTGTTGTCTCCAGATCTTAAGGCTTCCTCTAGGTCACAGGTCGTGATTTTGGAATTCCTCTTCACATGCATCCCATAGAATGAGCAAAACTCCCTCAGCTCCCTGAGATTTCTGTTGTTACTTACTCCCCGACCGTCTTCTTCATCTCATAGTGGGTTGAGGCTAATTAGGTGTTTTGTAATGATCCTCAGTAACTGTCAGAGTGAGGTACTTCGCACTGCATGCGACAACTTAGAGCAGCATAGTCAGAAACATTTTTATCCTAGTTCTTCTGAAGAAGAGACAATTTTTCAAAGGCTCCAGATTTGTGCCTAGGTAGAAGTCGTACTGCTGTTAGTGAGCAAAGAGCTCTGGCAACTTCCTCGAAAGCTTCGCCTCTAATAGACAGTTCACATGGCACTTCCCTCTCACCCCCATCCTCTTCATATGGATTTAGGCCTCCTCCAGATCGTTTCGACACGGAACTTTATAAATTGCATAAAACTCTTCTCTGTGCTCCCTGTTGTTCATCACTCTCCAGCTATCCCGTAGTAATTTGTAACTTTGAGGTGCTCAAATACACACATAGAGGCATAATTTTGGGGAAGATTTGCATTTTTGAAATAGAAGAAAATCGCACATTGCTTAGTGAGATGAATAAGCTTAACCAGCTTCACTAATATGGTGTTGTAGGCACACTCCTCATCCTGATACAACCACGTCTTCATCTATGTGCAAAATTTGAGCAACTCAATTTTGGATCTTTCTACATTATTTCTTGAACTTTTGCAACGTTCTCTTACATTTTTTATGGACGTGGCTGAACTAGTTTCTGGGCGCTGGATTGGTGTGAGAGGGTGGGCAAAATGACTGCGCTTGTAGGTCTCACATCCGGGCCCTTTGTGCTACATCATGATTAGAGCCGCCTGGCCCCAACAGTATCATTGTAGGAAATTGGCTTGTGAAAACGATTCGACAGGGATCCCCTCTCAGATGAAGTTTGGTACACTCTCCGAGAAATGATACGTCGTGTCATCTTCAGAGTTACATATCCTACAAGCGGAAGGCGTTTCATTGGTACAGTCATTCCCATATATTCTTCGGTTAGTGCTGGGCGTGTTTAGCATTACCTGCAGTTGCAACTGTAGTAGAAGAACTGGTTCAAGACCATTAAAACTAAAGGTTTTAAGTAACCCCCTGAAACGCAGCTCGATTGTCACTATAGGAATTCTCATTGTTTTGTTCTCTGTTTTTCATGAAAATTTACTTGGCACTAAGGGTAGTGCCTAGTGACTGGGTAATATAGAAGTTTAGTTCAACTGTGACTCCCTCACGTAGTACCTTCAAATAATTCTGTAAACAGCTTAAGTATTGTCACTTTGTGACCAGGCTATATTGACTAGTAAACCTTTTTGAACTGGAAATCCTGTAGAATTTTGACGCAAATTGATTACTACTTTAGAGGATATCGTTCGTCACAAAAACTAAATATATAAAATTTCTGATTATTTATTACGTAATTGTTTTATTTATAACTAAACTAGTCAGTTTTTGTCTAGGAAAAGACCGTAACGAAAGATACCATCCACGCAATCGATGAAAGTGTATTTTACGTCGTTAACGTCATTTTCCATCTAGAGGTTATCGTACCACCATGATGACGATTTGCTTTAGATTTTAGAGAATTTTGAAAGCGATTTGCGTCCCTCTTCTTTTCGTAATGATCTTAGTCTTATGAAACTTATGAAAGATACCTCTTATCTGGAAGAACCCACTTTGGTCTTGGAAAAGAGTAAGCACCACTCCCATCCTCTTGCATTTAGGCATTTAAAAATACGAAGATTATGAAGATCTAATCATCGATTCTCCACTTATTTTACTCATTGGTTGAGAAAATCAAGAGTTTTTATCTCTTTTGGCATTTCAAACATTTTTCTTCTAAGTTAATGTGCGTCATAATTATCGATCTGCAACTCTTCCATATTCACTGTCATCAAGACAAGACTTTCATTTGCTATTTTCGCCCGATTGGCTTCTGATTTTTACCGTTCATACGTATGGTCTTCCACTCACCAGAGCTTGGTAGTGATGTATTCTAGTCAATCTTCTTCAAGGAGCTCGTTTTAACAATGAATAATGAACCTCTTTAGACTCAAAAGAAAAAAGTTGGTGGAGGAGACTCAGTAAGTAAGCCTGATGGCACTGTTATGAGTCAATTGGGCTAAATTTGGTTTGGCAAATTAATTTTCATTCCTTCCGTTCGCCTGAATTTAAAGATTTGTCCTTTTTTGAAATTGTTCTTAAGTGGAACCATGTACTTGTATGTTTGGGTACGTAGATTAATGGGCTTTCACTAATTACAACTTCACATTATTGCAATTAATGTTCTTTAAAGAGCTCAAAGATACATCATCTTTCGCAAAAAAAGAGGCTCAGAAGAATATACATCTCATGATACTCTCATCAATTGTATTAGCCTTGGCATAGTGTGACGTTCTTCTTGGACGGATCCAACTCCAGTTTCATATTTTCCCTTCGACTGAATTTAATTGTTTTAGCCTTTTTGTCTTAATGTATATACAATTTTAGATCTCTGCAGAGACACTTTTGCTTATAAGAAGGTTCCAAACATTTCTTCAACAGAGTCGGCTCTATCTGTGTTTCTTCGTCCCCATTTCACGTCTTCTGCACCAATACTGAAAACTGAAAGAGAAACTTCTAAAGACGCTTTACTTCAGGAAAATGCACTGCGTTGCTTCAAGTTTTTCATTTATTATTTTTGCGGGTTTTTCTTGGTTTCTTGGTTTTCAAATTAATTCTTTCTTTCCCTTATCCTCCCCACACTTTAGAAATTCTTCAATATGCTTTTCCTCTCTCACGGTTCTTCTTTTCTGCTCATTTTAATGTTTTTTTTTAGCTCATAAGAAGGTTCCAAACATTTCTTCAACAGAGTCGGCTCTATCTGTGTTTCTTCGCCCTCATTTCACGTCTTCTGCACCAATACTGAAAACTGAGAGCGAAACTTCTAAGGACGCTTTACTTCAGGAAAATGCACTGCATTGCTTCAAGTTTTTCATTTATTATTTTTGTGGGTTTTTCTTGGTCTTTTCAAGGTTATTATTTTCAAATTAATTCCTTCTTTCCCTTATCCTCCTCACAATTTAGAAATTCTTCAATATTCTTTTCCTCCCTCACGGTTCTTCTTTTCTGCTCATTGTAATGTTTTGTAGCTCATAAGAAGGTTCCAACATTTCTTCAACAGAGTCGGCTCTATCTGTGTTTCTTCGCCCCCATTTCACGTCTTCTGCACCAATACTGAAAACTGGGAGAGAAACTTCTAAGGGCTAAAGATTGTGGACGCTTTACTTCAGGAAAATCCACTGCGTTGCTTCAAGTGTTTCATTTATTATTTTTGTGGGTTTTTCTTGGCCTCTTCAAGGTTATTATTTTCAAATTAATTCCTTCTTTCCCTTATCCTCCCCACACTTTAAAAATTCTTCAATATACTTTTCCTCCCTCACGGTTCTTCTTTTCTGCTCATTTCAATGTTTTTTAGCTCATAAGAAGATTCCAAACATTTCTTCAACAGAGTCGGCTCTATCTGTATTTCTTCGCCCCCATTTCACGTGTTCTGCGCACCAATACTGAAAATTGAGAGAGAAACTTCTAAGGACTAAAGATTGTGGAAGCTTTACTTCAGGAAAATCCACTGCGTTGCTTCAAGTTTTTCATTTATTATTTTTGTGGGTTTTTCTTGGTCTCTTCAAGGTTATTATTTGCAAATTAATTCCTTCTTTCCCGTATCCTCCCCACACTTTAAAAATTCTTCAATATACTTTTCCTCCCTCACGGTTCTTCTTTTCTGCTCATTTTAATGTTTTTTAGCTCATAAGAAGGTTCCAAACATTTCTTCAACAGAGTCGGCTCTATCTGTGTTTCTTGGCCCCCATTTCACGTCTTCTGCACCAATACTGAAAACTGAGAGAGAAACTTCTAAGCGCTAAAGATTGTGGACGCTTTACTTCAGGAAAATCCACTGCGTTGCTTCAAGTTTTTCATTTATTATTTTTGTGGGTTTTTCTTGGTCTCTTCAAGGTTATTATTTGCAAATTAATTCCTTCTTTCCCTTATCCTCCCCACACTTTAAAAATTCTTCAATATACTTTTCCTCCCTCACGGTTCTTCTTTTCTGCTCATTTCAATGTTTTTTAGCTCATAAGAAGATTCCAAACATTTCTTCAACAGAGTCGGCTCTATCTGTATTTCTTCGCCCCCATTTCACATGTTCTGCGCACCAATACTGAAAATTGAGAGAGAAACTTCTAAGGACTAAAGATTGTGGAAGCTTTACTTCAGGAAAATCCACTGCGTTGCTTCAAGTGTTTCATTTATTATTTTTGTGGGTTTTTCTTGGTCACTTCAAGGTTATTACTTTCAAATTAATTCTTTCTTTCCCTTATCCTCCCCACATTTTAGAAGTTCTTCAATATACTTTTCCTCCCTCACGGTTCTTCTTTTCTGTCCATTTTAATGTTTTTTAGCTCATAAGAAGATTCCAAACATTTCTTCAACAGAGTCGGCTCTATCTGTATTTCTTCGCCCCCATTTCACGTGTTCTGCGCACCAATACTGAAAATTGAGAGAGAAACTTCTAAGGACTAAAGATTGTGGAGGCTTTACTTCAGGAAAATCCACTGCGTTGCTTCAAGTTTTTCTTTTATTATTTTTTGTGGGTTTTTCTTGGTCTCTTCAAGGTTATTATTTGCAAATTAATTCCTTCTTTCCCTTATCCTCCCCACACTTTAAAAATTCTTCAATATACTTTTCCTCCCTCACGGTTCTTCTTTTCTGCTCATTTTAATGTTTTTTAGCTCAAAAGGTTCCAAACATTTCTTCAACAGTGTCGGCTCTATCTGTGTTTCTTCGCCCCCATTTCACGTCTTCTGTGCACCAACACTGAAAACTGAGAGAGAAACTTCCAAGGACTAAAGATTGTGGACGCTTTACTTCAGGAAAATCCACTGCGTTGCTTCAAGTGTTTCATTTATTATTTTTGTGGGTTTTTCTTGGTCTCTTCTAGGTTATTACTTTCAAATTAATTCTTTCTTTCCCTTATCCTCCCCACACTTTGGAAGTTCTTCAATATACTTTTCCTCCCTTACGGTTCTTCTTTTCTGTTCATTTTAATGTTTATTTTCCTTTTTCTAATCAATTCGTTGTATATCCGCAAAATTCAATATCGTTCAAGTTAGCTGTTAGTCTACTACTTTATGTCTTTTGCGCCCGTGCTTGACACGCAATACAGCCTTTTAACATTAATGCATAATGATTATCGACTCATAAGAGCTCCTTCGCGCGTTTTAAACCATAAATGCCATTTAGATTTATTTTACGTCCTAATGCACTTATACTAAATTCAATTTATTATTAATGATACATTGGTGAAAAACATAATTTACTTAATACCTAACGTTAATAAATGTCTCCATCTTCCAGTTCACTGGAGATAAGCCTCGTCTCTGATACGTTCGTTCTACCTACCATCTTATTAATTTCGCTTCGATTACGGTATTGCAAGTAGAACAAAAGTGACATTAAGATTAATGCGATCGCAATAAATATGTAAAGTACATATTGATGTCCGTTAGATGACTCTATGCGAAGAGGTGCTTTAACTGTTACCCTTTGAATTTCTTCTTCGGTTACGTCCTCAGGTGGGACAGGAATTGGTGTTGCGCACTTGATGTTGGGATCTTCCGCCTCTGCTCCTAAGCTGAAGATTAGATTATCGTGCTTAAAGATCTCCTCCATTTCCTTCTTGAGGTAGCAAGGTAAAGGGTTGTCTTCCAAACCGATATGGGATAACGCAGGAAGATGGTCGACCAGAAGCTTATAGTCCAGATCGGTGAGGTTATTAGAGGATAGGTCTAAATTGTGCAGACTATGCAGTGGGAATATGCCAGTCTTCTCGTATGTTGAAATTTTGTTATGGGACATATTCAATTTCCTCAACTCGGGTAGTCCGGAGAAGAGACCAGTTTTGAAGACCTTCAAGCGATTGTACGACAGATTCAGTAAGCGTAACCGGTGGAGAGTGAGCAGCAACCCCTTCTGTATAGTCTCAATGAGACAGCTGCTCATATCCAACTCTTCCAAGCCATCTAATCCACGAAATGATCCCAGCTCGATCACCTCAATCGGATTCGAAGACAAGTTCAAGCTTTCCAAACGTGGAAGCTCCAGGAAGGTGTTATTCAAGATGTTTTTAAGATTATTTCTGGCCAAATTTAGATAGAGAAGGACGCTGAGCTGTTGAACATCTAGTGGGTCGATTTTCGAAATTTTATTTTTCTCCAAGTTAATCAGGCGGACGTTAAGTAATCCCGTGAAGATTCCGTTGACTGTTGTGATTTCGTTATTGGAAAGGTCGAGTTCTTCCAGCGACCCGAGACCGTTAAACGAACCATCTTCGATACTTTTAATATTGTTGCTCTTCAAGTTAAGCTTTCGCAAATTTGCCAACTCTTTAAAGCCATTCACCACCAAACCATCGACTCGGTTGTTCTCCATGTTTAGGTCCTTAACCTTGGTGATACCTTGGAAGGTTTCAGCCGGTACAGATACTATTTGGTTGTCCTTTAAGATTAATTTTTCTAAGAATACCAGACCCATGAATGATTTTGGTTTCAGAATAGTGATTTTTGAATCGGTTAGATCGAGGTTTTTAATTTGATTCCCGGATATGTCAAAGGTGTAGCTTTCGATCACTTGTAAAGTGCAATTGACACACTGAAGGTTTTCGTCTAGGTTGTCAAATCTATAGGCCGTCGTCCGGAAAAGGGAAGGAATGGCGTTTACGCAAATTGACGTCAGATACCCACGCCCCTTGTAGCTGCACGACATTGCGGGTTGCTGTTGGGCTGTTGCTGTTGTCAGCACCAGCAATACAAACAGTAACTGGTGGTATCCCATCTGTAACAAAACAAAGTTGAGCATTCCCGAATAACATTTGGACCAAAAATTTGGGGACCTCCACGCGTCACATTCAAGAAAATGAAAGCAAATTTTTGCCAAAACTTTATTGAATTATATATAAAATCCCTACATCAATTTCCGATCAGTCGAGCCTCATACGTGTCTGTCTGTAACATCCTTTCAAGTTCTATTTTATCACGTCGGTGTAAGTAAAATAAAATTGATATCACTACAATTGAAAATACCATAAATACATAAAGAAAGTACTCGTAGTCACCCGAGGACGAAACGTAAAATCGCATGCTTTCAGTCGTCACATTGTACGTTACGTCAACTTTTCCATCATCATCATCATCATCATCACTCTTCACATCAATACACTTCGACCCCTCAATCATTCCTAAATTAAACTTAAAATTATCATTCTTAAACATCTCCTCCATTTCATTTTTCAGAAAGCATTTCAACAGGTTGTTCTCCAAACCAAGGTAAGCTAACGCTGGAAGATGGCTAATTAAAGCTTTGTAATTTATTGTCTTCAATTGGTTAAAAGATAAATCCAGATTGTGCAATTTGGGAAGTTTGAACACTCCGGTACGTTCGTACACCTTAATCCTGTTGTGGCTCATGTTTAGGAGACGTAACTCTGGAAGACCGGAGAACATTCCAGTTTGGAAGACTCCCAAACGGTTGTAGGACAAGTTAAGCACACGCAGCTGGTGGAGCGCCAATAACAGTCCTCTCTGCACGTTTCCAATAAGGCAACTGCTTAAGTCGAGGTCATCCACGGATGACAGTCCACGAAATCCTCCAGTTTCGATGGCCTCAATTGGATTTAAAGATAGGTTGAGATATTCCAGTTGGACTAGTGGCAGAAACGTGTTCCTCTTTATAAATTTTAGAGAATTTCTAGGCATGTTCAGTCTTACGAGGTTCTGAAGATATTTAAAGTTGGATCCGTCGATTTCAGCAATTTTGTTCTGTTCAACGTCAAGGTACAAAATTCGCGTGGGGGCGGTAAAGATGTCATTCAATTTAACTATTGCGTTCTTCGACAAATCCAAAACTTCGAGAGAATCTAAGCCTTTAAATGCGTCAGTTTCGATCACTTTGATTTTGTTATCGCTTAGGTATAGGAACCGTAAATTCGTGAGACCTACGAAGGCATTAGAAACTAAGGATGATATTACGTTCTTTTCGACGCTTATATCTTTAATCTTTGTAACACCTTGGAATGTTTCTGGTGGAATAACGGCGATCAAATTCAAATCTAAGTTTAGACTTTCGAGAAAAACTAAACCGATGAATGCCTTGGGTTTAAGTACTGTGATTTGGGAATGTTTTAGATCGAGATGCTTGATTTGGTTTCCGGATAAGTCAAACGAGCCACTTTCCAATACTTGCAAGCTACAATTGACGCATCGGACCGTTTCGTCTAAATTGTCAAACCTGTAGGACGATTTTCGAAAATATGCGGCGTTTGCGTTTGTACAAATTGATGTTAGTGAGCCTCTACCTCCATACGAGCAAGACATCGCCGGTTTTTGGGCTTGGGATGTTGATAGTATAAGAAAGAAAGTAAATAGCCATTGGTGCGCCGCCATCTGTAAGAGAAATACGGTATTACTAACATTTCATACAATGCAACATGTTAGGGAAGCGAATTAATGGGTTGTTAGCTTGTCAGCTGAGACACATTTCAGATTTATGCTTAAGGGAATAGAATTTTGTGGGTTTTTTTTTGAAATACGTAAAGATTCGCTAGCTACAGAATTCAGTAAAATGAAGAAGAACACCGTCACGTTTTTACCTTACAATAAGGTAAGATATAGTGAGGAATGTTTGTGCAGGGAAACCCTTTCTTTCCCAAATCGACAGCTAGGATGAAGGTGCTAGTGATCCTTGGAGGGTTACGGTTTAGTGAGGAGAAATGGATGTGGTAGAGTAAGGCAAATGGGCAAAGTTTACAGATAGTCTATACAATGGAGAATGAAGAACAGAATAGTGCCCCGACACAGTTGGCCAAGGTGACAAGCGGGACAAGCAGTCATCCGTGGATGCCCATAACGCTTGTGGAAGCCTGGAAAGTGAGCTCTGAAGAAAATAAGCATTTTTGTTGTCTTCGAATACGATTGGTACCGTACCAAACTCATTGAACGTGCAACTCAAAGAGAAGAATTGTTATGGCTAGGAATAATGCTCAATATCAACTCTGATGAAGAATAAAGATTTTAAAATTGAATCATTGAACCTGATCCTCAAAGAAATGACCGTCATGGATAATCAAAATGTTCACAGAACATCTCTGAAGAAGACCAAGCATTTTGGAATAATTATGGGGAAGGTTGGGTGAGAATTGTTTTATTTTTTAATTCAATTTCTATCATCGACGTAACACCCCATTTTGAGTCAACTCGCATTCAACACAACGATCGACCCTATCACCTATTTTGGAATAGTTTTCCGAATTCAAGTGGTGCCGTCGTTCCTAAAAGAGAAGAAATGGCCGTGGACAGCCGTAACGCTTACAGAAACATCGAATGTGAGCGCTGAGAATGAATAACCATTTTGGAGTAACCTTCGATTCGACTGACGCCACACGAGCCTTAATGAAAGAAATGGTCTTGGTTGGTAACGTCGAATGTGACTTTGAGTTAGAATAAACATGTTGACTTATTGAAACTGGGCCTCAAAAAGATTGTTATCGATGGGGGACATAAAATGTAGACTCTAAGGAGGAATAACCATTTTGGAATAGTTGATAAGACGAAGTGGCCGAAAGTTCCCTCAGCCTTAAAAGAAGGTTTGTTACTTAATGAGGATGGTCTGATAGCACAAAATATTCATAGAACATCTCTGAAGAAGACCAAGCATTTTGGAATAATTGTCCGAATTGGAATAGTACCGTACGATCTTTGAACTTGTTCCTTAAAAAGAAGAAATAACGCTTATAGAACCATCAAATATGATGCCGTACCATCATTGAAGTTGTTCCTAAAACAGAAGAAATGGCCGTGGGCAGCCATAACGCTTAGAGAAACATCGAATGTGAGCACTGAGGATGAATAACCATTTTGGAATAGTCTTCGATTCGACTGACGCCACACGAGCCTTAATGAAAGAAATTGTCTTGGTGGGTAACTTCGAATGTGACTTTGAGTTAGAATAACCATTTTGACTTATCGAACCTGGCCCTCAAAAAATCGCCATCGATGAAAGCTAGACTCTGAGGAGGAATAACCATTTTGGAATAGTTGTCGTCGAGTAGACAAGACCAAGTGACCGAATCTCTCAAGTTCCCTCAGCCTTCTGTTACTTAATGAGACTTAATGAGGATGGTCTGATAGCACAAAATGTTCACAGAATATCTCTGAAGAAGACCAATCATTTTGGAATAGTTGTCCGAATTGGAATAGTACCGTACGATCTTTGAACTTGTTCCTTAAAAAGAAGAAATAACGCTTGAACCATAAAATATGAGCGCGGAGGATGAATAACCATTTTGGAATAGTCTTCGATTCAACTGACGCCACACGAGCCTTAATGAAAGAAATTGTCTTGGTGGGTAACGTCGAATGTGACTTGAAGTTAGAATAAACATGTTGACTTATTGAAACTGGGCCTCAAAAAGATTGTCATCGATGGGGGACATAAAATGTAGACTCTAAGGAGGAATAACCATTTTGGAATAGTTGATAAGACGAAGTGGCCGAAAGTTCCCTCAGCCTTAAAAGAATAGTTTTCCGAATTCGAGTGGTGCCGTCGTTCCTCAAAGAGAAGAAATGGCCGTGGACAGCCTTAACGCTTACAGAAACATCGAATGTGAGCGCTGAGAATGAATAACCATTTTGGAGTAACCTTGGATTCGACTGACACCACACGAGCCTTAATGAAAGAAATTGTCTTGGTTGGTAACTTCGAATGTGACTTTGAGTTAGAATAACCATTTTGACTTATCGAACCTGGGCCTCAAAAAATCGCCATCGATGAAATCTAGACTATGAGGAGGAATAACCATTTTGGAATAGTTGTCGTCGAGTAGACAAGACGAAGTGGCCGAATCTCTCAAGCTCCCTCAGCCTTAAAAGAAGATTTGTTACTTAATGAAGATGGCTGATAGCACAAAATGTTCACAAAACTTCAGCATTTTGGAATAGTTGTCCGAATTCGAAACGAATACGGTCATTGAACTTGTTCCAAAAAAGAAGAAATAACGCTTACAGAAACATCGAATGTGAGCGCGGGAGATGAATAACCATTTTGGAGTAGCCTTCGATTCGACTGACATCACACGAGCCTTAATAAAAGAAATTGTCTTGGTTGTCCATATAGATCATGGTAACTTCGAATGTGACATTTTGACTTATTGACTGAATCTCAAAAAAATCGATGGGCGACATGAAATGTAGACTCTGAGGAGGAATGACCATTTTGGAATACTTGCCGCCGAGTAGACAAGACGAAGTCACCGAATCTCTAAAGTTCCCTCTGTCTTAAAAGAAGATTTGTTACTTAATGAGAATGGTCTGACAGTACACGAGACGAAGGCAATGAAGAGAAAAGGTAGTGGGAGGACTATACGGATATAGGAGGATGACTACCTTAAGAAAAGGAATGTAAGAAGGGAATAAGCTAAATGGAATATTCTGGGCAGGAAAAGGCGGAAGGAAATATGCATGGAAGATAAAGTTTACGTAAGAACGGTCTGACTGGGACTTGGTTTTCATCTTCTCTTATTCTTACGAACCTTAAGAAACAGTGGGAAAAGGCAAAATATCGATTGGCACAACCAAAATTACTATGTAAAAGGATGTTTTCAGCTAATACATTTGGTTACTCTCGCTAGTCACTATTTCATATGGAAGAAGAAAGAAAAGTAGAGTGGTAAAAAGAAGAAAGTTTGTCTATAATTTGCGGTATAAAGTCTTTCATATCCTGCACCAAATTGGACCTAAATGTAATGAAGAAGAAAGAAATGCTGATAAATGTCTCAAAATCTAAAGCAAACTAAAAATTTCGTTTTGACTGTGATTTTCTTAAGGTGTTGAAACGACTATTTGACTTGGATGCCTTATGCACAATAGCAGCAGGACGTTTCTGTTATGTTCTCAATAATGGACAAAACTATAGTACATGTCAAAATGACTTAAGCAATGCCTCAAAAGTTTTACTGACCGAATGCCACAACACCTAATAGAGGAGAACTTTAGCTTACGTAAAGGTATATTGTGTTACGCACAGTCGAGTAGCTTCCAGTTCTTCTCCTTCGAGAAATATTAGTAACTCCAAATGGATGTCTCAGAATTCAACTTCCAACATGATCCCCTTGGAAACAGTTAATGTGAGTCCTGAGACAAAAAACCATTTTGGAATATTTACCGTGGAGTGAATAAGACGAAGTGGGATATAACTAAACACCCCAATTTCTATTTACTCCAAAAAAAAGGTTTTTCAGTTAACGAAGATATTCTGATAGCACTGTGATGGAACAAGCTAAATAAGCTGCTCTGAGTAGGATCGGTTTGAAGGAAATATGAACAAACTCATATATTCCAGTGAATTTTGACTAGACCATTAATCCTTTGAGATAGAGGGATAGGGAAGTAGGGTTTTGCAACCAACAGACTGAGGACTAACGATGGGCCAAATCTTCATCATAATTCAGAGTAAGTACGCCAAACAGCCCTACATAATCCAATTGGTTGATCATCACTGTGTAAACCTAGTAAAGTGACTCCAGTTGACATTGAAGAACAAATAATGGTTTCTTCATTAAAGAAAAGCATAGGTACCGATATAATGAAGATTTAGAAATTGCCCAAGAGGAACTCCGAAGACCAATTCGCACAACAAAAGTTACCATTCAGCAGCAAAGAAGCGATTTGACTAAATGGAAAAAAGGAAGGAAAGTTTGACTTCTTCTTCCTATTAATTCTTGGGCCTGTTACACTTTCTTCTGTCTATTTAGACCTGCCGTTCACGCGATGAGGCTCTCCAGCTATTAACCCATCCCTTTGGTGGTCTGTCTGGTCCTTATTCATCTTCTAATGTCAAGAAGACACTAACGTGCAGCAAATCATTCAAGTTCATGTTAGTCTACTCTTAACGAAGTTACTGAAACCTACCAAACATCTTGTCCTCACCGTGACTTCCTCGGCTACTACTTCACAAGGAGCTGGTTTGTTTGAAAATAAGTGTCGTCTCTCGTAGGTGCACGAAGTTGGATGATGTAGAAACTAATTGAATTCTATGGGCACTAGCAATCACAATAAGCAAGATCTCAGAAGAAATTAACCTTTTGGTCCTTCGAGGCGCAGGGAAACAGCAGTTGTTCCACAACCGACATTTACAAGCGCACACAACCTTCCAGGACAATGAAGAGCAGTAATGGAAGTACGCTCATCGTTGGGTGAATGGAGCGGGACGATGTTACTATAACTTGAAAAAGAGACAAGGTTCAGACAATTTGGAGAGGTAATTCAGATGAATTCCAAAGAAAACGGAAAGCTGAACAAAGATGTTACCAACCATAATACTTTGAGTTTACATTTATAAAATAAGGGAAACTACCATTTAGGGGTTAATTTCGAGGATAACAATGGCTAAGAGCTAAGGACTGCTATTAACCAAATTGCTTGAACTGGAAGAATGAGCAATACCAAAACACCCGCAGTCATAAACTGGAATTTTGGTCCAGTCATCCAGTTGTAAGGTCAATAAAGGACCAGTACAACAGGCTTTATTAGTTCTTTTCATCTCTCTTCCAATTAACTGGGATTAAAAATTGACACAAATAGTGATTGTTGCCGAAATTTGTTACTACTAGAGGCACGAATGAGATTCCAAAATCTAAATAGTCAAAAAGGAAATAGGACTAACTTTCATTTTCAAAAATGACTCCTAAAAATCCTGTTCGTTTTGGAAATGAGCGGGTAGTGTGAGAAATCATTGAAGCTTAGTCGTAAATAGACGATCCTGGCCACAAAATCCACCGCGAGGTGGAATAATTACACAAAAAATAAACAGGATTTATTGTCATACATTTTACATTAATAATTCTCGTCCATATTATGCGATATTAAATGCGTTTCCGCAACGTTGTACCTCCCTATAATGTTTTTAATGTCGCGCCTATTACGCATTTGCATAACAAACAAGATGATAATTGCAATTAATCCAAGAACTATAAATATATACAAGGCATAGTCGTGCGAACTCGAACTCGGTTTAGGCTCGTCCATTATTATCGGTTCCTGTACAACGGGCTCCACCACCTTTGACCTTGTGTCATTACACTTCTCCTTCAGATCGATCTTCCCCAAATCAAAAACGAGATTATCGTGCACAAAAAGCTCCTCCATCTCCTTTTTAAGATAACAGGGCCACGGGTTGTTTTTCAGTCCGATGTACGACAGCGAGGGAAGATGGCTGACCAACAGTTTGTAATCCAAATCCTCGAGACTGTTATACGATAAATCCAATATGTGCAAACTGTGGAGGGGAAAGATCCCAGTCTTCTCGTAACTCGTGATTTGGTTACGCGAAATGTTTAACTTTCTCAGTTCGGGTAGACCCGAAAACACTCCAGTTTGGAAAACGGCCAAATGATTAATGGAGAGATCCAAGAATCGCAATTCGTGTAAAGACGACAGTAAGCCCTTCTGTATATTTCCGATGGCGCAGTTGCTCAAATCCAGACTTTCGAGTTTGTCCAATCCACGAAATGCTCCCATTTCGATATTGTCAATCGCGTTTGATGAGAGATTTAGGGTCTCCAAGCGGGGGAAAGATAGAAAACTATTTCCGTTAACTGTTTTGAGCGAGTTCTTGGCTAAGTTTAACTGGGTGAGCATTCGCATGATTGGTATATCCGGCGGGGGAAGGTCCACTATTTGATTTCCTTCCACATTGATGACAGCGACACTTTCCAGTCCTGTAAAGATGGTCGTCATGTTGATAATGTCATTGTTAGCCAGATTGAGCTCATTTAACGAGGCCAAGCCAGCGAATGTGCCGTTTTCGATCGTTTTAATACGATTATCCTTCAAGTTGAGTTTTCTCAAGTTTGTAAGTTCCTTAAATCCATTTTCCTTCAAGGAGGTGATGCTGTTGTATTCCATGTCTAATTCCTCTACCTTCGCAATCCCTTGGAACGTTTCAGGAGGAACAGAGATGATGTTGTTGTTGCTCAAAATCAGTTTGCGTAGGAAGACGAGACCGATGAACGATTTTGGTTTGAGAACAGTAATTTGGCTGTTATTCAGGAATAGGTATCTGATTTGGTTCCCAGAAATGTCGAAGGTGTTGCTATCGATGATCTGTAAGGAGCAGTTGACGCATCGTACCGTTTCATCTAAATTGTCAAATCTGTAGGTGGTTTTACGAAAGAAGGCCGCGTTTGCATTGTAACAAGTAGATGATAGCGAACCACGACCATCGTATGAACACGATGGTGTCGCTGCCTTAGATCCACTCACGCTCAGAAATAAGAGTGCCAAAATTGAACGTATCTAAAAACAGGAAAGCGGTTTAGTTTTTGAAGTTTGTAGTAAAGCAAAGCACAAGCGAGAGGCAAGCGAGGCGTGTTGCACTGTGGCTAGAAATTTAATTTATTTGCAAACAATTCGAGATAAAATTTAAAGCAGGAAGATATATACAAAAAATGACACACACATCCTGGTTCTAAAAGATGAGCTTACTATCGAAGATTTTTGCATGTTGTCGCATTGCGTGTTTATCAAAAATATGCGCATACTGTCGTCAATCTCGGTCATCATTGAGGAAGTTGCCGATAATAATTCACGATTATGCTACTATCTATTTGCATAAAAGTACATGGTAACAACTTCATTCAGAACATTTTTCCGAAATTCCTGAGAATGTGGGTCAAAAGAAACGTTTTTGACATATGGGAGAACAGTTTCCAAAATTTCCCAAAACTAATTAATTTAATTAACATCATCAGTTGATGCACAAATCATTCTGCATTTATAATTTTCTAATTGTAACGTATCTTTAGGCACTTTACTTACAGATATTTTGGAAATTTTTACGGTTCTGTTTTCAAAATAATGCGCGTCTTTCATTTGTAAATCACAAAAATTTCACAACCAAAACGTAATTAAAGCATTCAGTGATGAAAAATTGAATAAAGGAAACGGTGATTTCACATTTTCCTAGACCCTGAATTCTGAACGAGCTCCTAATTTTCTGAATGAAAACAAAGCCTTAATGTCATGAAACCTACTTAAAAAAAAACTTGTTCAAAACAGAAAGTTTACCTGCGAACTCCATCAAAATTCTGTAGATAGACACACTTGGCGGTGTCTAAAGCCCCTAAGACTCAAAGACGACCCTAAATTACTCAAAGTATATGGTTTTGACATGTATAATTTGAAAACCTGCTCTACTTCAAGATTTTAATTCACGGGCGCATTCTTTTCTTAGTCATGTGAAAAATATTCAAGGTTTTCCAATGTAGTTTGGACTTTGACAAAGTCTCCATTGGAATTTTGGAAACAAAGTAACTACTTACATTGCTTGCAAGTTTATCACTTGGTTTCAATTTTCACCACACCATGGGAGTGAAAGGAGTTCTTCAAGAATCATTCAACGTAGAGATTTTTTGGTCTTAATACAATTTTGTATTCTAAAGTATGAACAAATGGACGGAAACCCAGTTTTTGATCAGACTGAGCGTCATTTGGCGAAAACATCTTCAATTAACTTTTTTGGGAACTATTTGGAACTATGACTATGAAACTATCTCATCTCAATAACGTTTTATTTAGAGAAGATCAAAAAAATGGCAATTGCATGTCACCTAAAATTAATTCAAATGCAAAGGGAAAGATGGAATCCTTTATCAGTGAAAGGCTTTCCAAAGATTTGAATTAAAATTTGATTCAGTTTCATTTAGAATTTTGAAAATCATTTTCCTTTCAAAGTTTGATGAACTTAACGAAAATAGTACCATTTCTAGATTAATGTTATGGAAACTTATATTTTTGTAATGTGATCGCGTGAACTCTTCATCCAAAAATTTAAAAAATCCAGAATAACAAAAATCCCTAATTAAATCAAAAATTTCGTCCCTCAAAAAATATTTATGGAAAAGTTAAATATAAGCATGAACATTGGAAAGAAGACGAATTTGTTGGTTCAAAGAGAAAAGGTTATGAAATAATATTTTTAGAAAAGTTTTCAAGAAAGAGCTAGTTTTCTAATTTTCTAACGCTCCTCGGTTTTATTCAAATTTATAGTCGTTAAACGGGTCGGAAAAAGTGCAAAGTGGTACCGGGAAAAAGCGGGGAAAAAAGTGAGTCAATGAAGGCGTGGATGTAAAGGAGAAGTGGACTATGTAAGAAGTAATTAATAACCAAACGTAAGTACATAACGCAGCGCGATATCGTAGTGCGCGGATAAGGATAAACAGTACAAGTCAGAGGTCGAGTATATCTTAGATAGAATTTACGGGAAATACGCGGGAATTTCCGTAGTGCTTTTGAAGTGAAAAGGGACAAGAAATTTCTTGGGAACTAAAAGGGAAACAAAAATTTAGAGGGAAATAATACGTAACACGGCAGAGTGAGAAAGGTACGAATAAAGGGGTAAATTTTGGCTAGTGCAAAAGGGGTGCGGACTACGAACAAAAAATAAATGAGTGGAAGGAAGGGAGAGATCGAAGAGTTTCTAAGCCGGAAAAGGGATAGGGAAGAGTTAGGGATTGCACAGGAGGAATTAGAAGGGTAGAGTAAGGCTTTTAAGGGTAGTAAAGTGACTAAAAGATCTCCAGTCAAGGGAGTGGAAGGAAGGAGTGACAAGATAGGAGTAGAGGAGGAAGAGATGGAGAGGGTTCTAGAGAAGCTGGATATTATGGGGACAGAAATAAGGGAGGACTTAGAAATCGTGAAGAAAGGCCTAAGGGAGAACAGCGATGAAATCGCAAGCCTCAGGAATGAGATACGGGTAATGAAGGAGGAGCAAGAGAGGAAGGAAGAGGAGTGGAACGAGGAGAGGAGGGGGCTTAAAGTAGAGATAGAAAAAATAAAAAGGGAGATGGAGAGGAGCGAAAGGATGAGAAGGAAGAATAACATAGTAGTAAGGGGGGGGGGGGGGCAAGTTAAAAGAACCGGAAAAGGACATAGGGGTGTTTTTACATGACAAATTGGGGGTGAGTGTTTGTATTAGGGCTGTATGGGTTATCAATAAGGGAGCAGGAAAGGAACTAGTGGGGGTGGAATTGGGTAGCTGGAATGAGAAGATGGAAATAATGCGCAGAAAAGAGGCGCTAAGAAATACTGATGTATACATCGACGACGATTTAACGAGGGAGGAAAAGGGAGTGCAAGAGGAAATCAGAAAGATTGCCAAGGGCGAAAGAGACAAAGGCGCAAGGGTAAGGGTGGGTTATAGGAAAATGTGGGTAGGGGATATAAGATACGACTGGGATGAGAAGATAAGTGCGGTTCGGGAGTGGCGAGGGGGCGAAGTGTCAAAAAACTAAGTAAGCTAAAGAGGGGAAGGGAAAAAATGGAGGGACAAGGGCAAGTGGTATAAGTGGGGTAAAAGGACAGGCTAAGGTGTTGCTTTGGAATGTGGCAGGGGTGAAAAATAAGGGGAATGACTTTTGGAGTTACTTGGGGGGGTTTGTGATGGTGGGAATAGTGGAGACGTGGTTGGAGGAGAAGGACTGGGATAAATGGAAAGATAGGTTTCCAGGTGGCTATGAGTGGAAAGTCCAGTTCGCGGTGAGAGAGGGGAAAAAAGGCAGAGCAAAAGGGGGGATAATCACAGGAGTGAGAAAGGAGTGGAAAGGGGAGGAGGAAGGAGACAATGGGCAAGTGGAGGGAGTAGTGAGGAGGTGTATGAAGGCAAGGGGAGGGGAAAAGTATAACGTGGTAACCGTGTACGGGAAGGAGATGGGGGAGACGAGAGTTGCTGTAGAAAATGTGATAGGGAAAGGGAAGAAGGGAGATTGATAATAGGTGGTGACTTTAATGCAAGAATCGGAGAGGAGGGGGGGATGGTGGTGGACGGTGAGATGAGGAGGAGGGTGTCGATGGACAAGAAGGTAAATGGGCAGGGGAGGAAGTTGCTGAACCTGTGTGAGGAACGGAGTTGGACGATTATGAATGGAAATATGGAGGAGGGAGGGAAGGGAGAGTACACGTTTATAAGTGAGAGTGACATGGGGGATTTGGAGGAGTTGCGGAGACACTAAAGAGGAGGGGTAGTGATAGGGAGGGTGAAAGTGTGGGCGCTCGCGTACGCGGATGATGTAGTGGTGGTAGCAGACAGTGAGAACGAAATGAGGGGGGAAATGGGTGTGATGAAGGGGTACTTGGGGAAAAAAGACTTAGGGGTAAACGGGGCCAAGACGAAGATAATGTTATTCCAGAAGAGAAGGAGGGGAGGGAAGTCAAAGTGGCGGTGGGGGGAGGAGGAGATAGAAAGTGTAAAGGAGTGGAAGTATTTGGGATATGTAGTCAGATATGATAATAAGGGCGAGGGACGCATAAGGGAACTGGCCAAGAGAGGAAATAGGGTAGTGGGGAGTGTGTGGGGGATAGGGGAAAGAGTGTTCGGGAAGGACATGGAAAAGAGGAGATGGTTATTTGATAAGTTGGTGAGGAGCGTGATGGGATACGGGGCGGAGATATGGGGGTGGAGGGAGTGGGAGAGTTTGGAAAAGGTGCAAGAGAAGTATTGGAGATGGGCGCTGGGTTTGGACAGGGAGACACCGGGGTACATTGTGGGGGAAGAGGCGAAAGTGGAAAAATTGAGAGTGCAGGCGGGAAGGAGGGCAGTGAAGTACGAGGAGGAGGTCAGGAAGAAGGCAGAAATAATAATGGTGAATGAATGTATGAAGGAGATGAGGGGGAAGCGGATAAAGTATGGGCAAGAGGACAGGAGACTATATTACGAGAGGGTGGGGTATGCGAGGGAGGAGGTAGAAAGAATGGAGGGAGGAAGGAAGAGAGATGGTGGAGGAGGTGGCCATGAGGGATAAGGATGTGTAAGGGCAGGAAAGGAGAGAGAAGATAGCCGGAGGGAGGTATAATGAGGGATGTGGAGAGATCATGGCAGAGGGCAAGGCCAAGTACCTGACAGGGGAGATGGGTCTGAAGGAAAAAAGAATTGTAGCGAGGTTTAGGTGTGGAAACGGGGGGGGGGGGGGGGGAATAGATATTGGGGGGAGGAGGGGAGAGTTTGCAGAATATGTAGGGAGGGGAGGGAGAACATGGCACATATGTTAAGGGAATGCAAGGAGATGAGAGAAGAAAGAAGGGTAAGAATGGAGATACTAGGAGCCAAGCGAGAAGGGTTGGGATGGATGAAGGAAGTGCTAGAAAGGAGGGAAAAGGTGGAAAGTAAGGGGAAGGACAGGCGGGAGTAGTTTTATGATGGGTAATAGAATCATGTATTTATTTGATTATATTATGTAAAAAAATTCAATAAACCTATTTGATTTGATTTGCATGAATTTAGGGATGAAACTAAGTTTCAAAAAGCATATTATCGAATGATTTTCAGTATTTCAAAAAATTATTCTTCTTTACCGACCGATCGTTCACAATTGAATTATTAATCCTATACAAAAGATGTAATTCTGAAGGATTCAAAGTAGGTACAGCCTTTCTTCAGTGGTCGGATGTATCAAGTATCGCGATACCTGTATCGCGATACTTTTGTAGTATCGACTATAGTATCGCGATACATTTAAAAGAAAGTATCGATTATCGGTATGCGATAGTTTTTGTAAATAACGAATATCGCATAATTCGATACTTTTGCGATACTGTTTTGCGGAAATAGCCTAAAAAATCTCTTCCAAATAATAAAGAAATACCAACCGCATCTGTATATGATTGTTCGTAGAAATTCGTAGAAAAATTAAAAGTGATGTTTTGGAAAAATGTGTTGAATGGGATTAAAATTTAAAAGTAAATCCACGAAAAGCCGAAATGAATGAATTCGGAATTTTGAATATTTATATTTTAGTCTTGTCAATGTCAGCTTAAGTAACAAAACAAGTTACCTGCTGCGTAAGACCCTTCGAACAATTTCGAAGGTAAGACCATACAAAGACCGACTTAAACAAATAATTTTAAATAAACTGCTGTTAGGTATTTTGTATTTTGTTTTGAAATTCAATGCTAAAAGGGGTTATTTTCTATCAATGCTTTTACAAAAAATAATAATAAATAACTTCGAAACACAGTTACTGTTAAAAGTAAATAAGTTTTATTTGTGACGTAGTTAAATTAGTCGTAAGTGTAGCGCGTTTATGTTAATAAAATAATGTTACAGAAATTATATCTACTTATTTGAATTTGAACCACGTTTTTGTAATTTAATTTTTACGCTTCGCTGTGAGACGAAAAGTATCGTTAAAAGTATCGCGATACTTTTTAAGTATCGACTATCGCTATCGCGATAGTTTGTAAGAAAAGCATCGAGTATCGCTATCGCGATAGTTTTTTTATTGAAGTATCGGTATCGCTATCGCGTTACTTTTTAAAAGTATCGTTCCGAGCACTGCCTTTCTTCTTATAGACTATTTAAATAATTTTATCCACCTTGAACCATGAACCCAAATTTTCGAAAAGAGGTACTTCTCGGGATAAATTCAAAAAATTCGAATTTCGAAGTTCATAATTAAAAATGTTTTTGCAAAAACATGTTTAGCTTTTAACATTGTATTTCATTTATAAAAAATTTCGGTGAATTCTCTCAAATAGAGCAGAATTTCGTCAAATCAGTTATAAATAGAACTAGAATTTTGAATATCAAAGGCCTTTAATTTTCAATTGGAAACATAGAATTTGATATATTGTTTAAATTTTAATATAACGAGCTTTCAAATTCAATAGTTTCAATCGAGATATGGATTCCAGTGACAGAAGTCAGAAGTTCCAAAATAACTGAATACCTTAACAGTATGGAAATCGAAATGGAATAAAGGTCATCTGAATGGTCCAATTTTAGAAGCTCCAGCTGTCTGAAGAGCGAAGACGTAGCAGGTAATGACGTTTTTTTAAAATCGGCCAGAAAGTAGTACTTTCCGGATTATTTTTAGGCCAGAAAATGTCATTTTGTCGGACCGAGCCGGAAAGTTATTGCGATAGTCCGGTAAAAGTTTTACTGGACCCTTTTTTACTTTACCGGACTCATTTTTACTTTCCGGCCTAGAATGGTCAATTGTTCTGCTCGTTTCTGGCCGATTTTTAAAAAAATATTGTACGTAATACGGCCCAAAAGTGCTTTTACTGAACTCGCAGGTTTGCAGGACTCGCCTGCGGCTCGTCCTGTAATTTGCCTACTTGTCCAGTAAAAGATCACTTTCGGGACTTGTTACGTAAACTACTATTATATTATCAAAAAACGATTATTCTGTCTATATTTGGAACTAGAACAATTTTAAAAATCAACTTTCCAAAATTTTGAAAAATTTAATTCCTTGTGGAGGATTTCAGATGCACGCAAAGAGGAACTTTTCTAAAATTAAGACGAAAATGTAATTTAGACTTCCTTTGTCAAAAAAATTTAATACACCATGAATCATTTACATGAACAAGTAAATAAAAAAGTCTTCTTGAATTTATTGGATTGATAATAATCCGTCCAAAATATATAATAATAATTATCATTTCTCATTTCTTGTGGTGAGTTAGTCCACGCGTTTCTATTCTAACCTTATTCTATTCCATTTTTTCCTTTTTTTCTTCCATTATTTTCTTCCACACGTCACGATCTTTTGCATTTTCCCACCATGTTTGTAATTCTAATTTCCTTCCAGTACTTGGTCTTTCCACTTGCTTTTCGGTTTCCATCTGCTTCTGCAACCATCTGGCCTCCATATTGTAATTTTTTGTTGTCTTCCATTCTTCTTATATGCCCGAGCCAGTCCATATGAAGTGCACTATATGTTTTATTTCATTAGCCGTCTATACTCATCTTCTGCCACTCTCTTTGGTCCATATATTCTTCTTACCATTTTTCTTTCGAAACTTTTTAACTTTTTTTGCTCAATGCTTGTTATGTTCGTTACATTTTTTGATTTGAACAAATAAATCGTTTTCTCGACTGCAATTTCATTAATAATTCCATAATTATTTCCACGTGGAAACTTGAGAAAAATCAAACTTTACTTGGAAGCGAAATTTTCAAAAAAAGTTTATCCTAATAATAAATAATAAATTCTTGGTAAAATAGAAATTTATAAATTTCATTGTTGAAATTGTCGTCAGTTCGAATTTACGCTTCAACGTCCATAATTAAAAAAAAAGAATTTTTTGAATATTAATATATTATTGAACATTCATCCATTGTAAAAGGGAAAATACTAAATAAAAGTTAATTAACAAAGGTAACCGAATAGATTATTTTTAAATATTGAAAATATGTTTGTGATGCAATTTGATATGGGACAAATGTCAATAGAAATAGAGTAAAGGTCAAAGTACGGAATGATATTTTGATTGTGAACATACAGTGACGTGACTATATTTTGGAGTAAGTAATCAGTTTTAAAAATTACCTTACCAAAATTCTGAAAACATCGATTTTCAGTTTCTGCCCCCTCTCTTATTGCAGAAATAAACTTTTTATTAAATTAGGTGAAAATGTTGCAATTAATTGTGTGGATAATTCGAATTTGTTATTAAGAATCTTTAATACACCATAGATGTTTCTAATTATTTCCTCCGTAATCCTTCCGAAATTTTCAGATTTATGCATCTAAAATAATTAAAAAATTGTTTTGAACAGACATTTTTTAGGTTATAGAAACTAAAATTAAAAAAAAAATATTCTTCGAAGTCTTCAACTTGCAGTTGATGAAAAAGTTCCAAAGTGAATTTTCAAAATTTTCTGGAAGTTCGAAGGAATTTATTACGCTTGAAGCATGTATTTTTTTTTCTTTTCTTTGAAGAAACCTTTACCCATTTTTTTTAATTGAATGTTTTTTGCAAATCTTCAAATTTGAAATTGAACAAAGGTCATTAGTAAAACTTTATTTCAATGGTACAATTCAAGACTACCAGCTTTCAATTTTGATTATAAACCTGGAGTGAAAGAGGACTAAAAAGGAAGATGGTCGAAAGGATGTTCCATTTTGAATTTCAAAGATTACCTTGTCAATATTTTGAAGATTTAAATTGATGTGGAAAATTTCAGTTTGTGTCCCTCTTTTTATGAAGAAATACGCTTTTTCTTGAATTATCGTGAAAATATTATAAGCGGTTGTGTGATTTTTTGACATAAATAAGAGCTTAGATTCGCTCAAATATTCTTCAAAAAAACAAAAACGGGTGTCTTTTCAGAAGATCTCCCCGTCAGTTTTTCTCAATACCCAAATTTATGGATGGTAGGTATTCCAAAGAAGATTTTTAGGGATGTCAAAAATTTGAACCGGAAGGAATATCTAAACAGCTGAATGGTATCCCCGATTAGAATCTCATAAATTTCAATTATTTTCATCTGAAAGGCTGATTTTTTTAAACCAAATTTAATTGAAATTCAAAATATTCTTGAACTATTTCTGTAGTTTAATAATAAGGCTTGTATTTTCAAAAATCGAAAAATTTTGTTCAGTCAGCGATGAAAATGTAGAGAAAATTTTAGGGTTGATTTCAATTTTGAATTTAATTTGTATCCTCGTCTTCTTAATGAAGCTCCATGGAATTTTGGAAACCGATGCAGTGGTTGACTACCCTTCCTCAGCCCTTCTCTATTGCTTCTTATTTCTTCTTTCATTCTTTGTTTTTAATCAGCACCTCTAAAAAGCTACTGATGAGTACCATCAGCGTGGAATTATTCCCAAAATTCCAAATTAACCCAGAAGATCAAATAAGTGAAAATCATTATTTACACAGTCATGGAATTCCACAAAGTGAATTTGCGAAAGTATGGCGTCACATTGGCATAATTTACGTCAGGACACTTTTGTTAATATCGTCATCGAAATTATTTACCTAAACGGAAAACTTTAAAGAAATTGTGGTCAACTACAAGCTTTGTTTGTTTATTAATATACCGTACGTTATCATGCCAAAGGTCAAACATTTTCATGAAAAGTCTCTTCCACCCATGATACATACCTAAGTGAAAATTTTTTGTGGACGGTTAATAAAAAAATTACGCGAGTGTCGTGGAGTTGCATTTTTGGTCCAATAAACACGCATTTTGCAAATTACAATAGAATTCTAAACTACGTTCTTATCATTAACTTAATGAGATAAAAGATATTTACTCATCATTAAGTAATATCTGGTACCAGCCCGTAACAGTTTTTACATTATCTGTTCACAAATCAAAGTTCTTTGTACGTACTTGTAATAATAATTTTGGAATTCTTCTTTTTGTAAAAATAAGCGAGCTGCATGTAATTAAAAAAATTTTGCGCAAAAAAAGGTGCTACACTTACCATTGCAAAAATTCACAGTTTAATTATCACTTAATTTGTACAACACCGAAATGGGTTCATTAATGAGCTTGTCTAACACAGATGATTGAATTCCAGCAACTGTCAGGATGAACTGGTGATAAGATACACTGTTATTTATTGTGAATGTGGGCAAGAAGAGATAGTGTGATGTACTTCTTAGTGAAAATGAGTCAACAGATTTAACAGTGTAATGCGTTGATGTCCCAGTGTCGGGGATAACCTTTTTGAACTATTTGGGCAGAGGGGGAAATATAATTTTTAAAGATATGTTGAACTCTCGTATAGAAGAAAGGGAGGAAAGGGGTTGAATAAACCGCAGCCAAAAATATTGGTCGGGCAGGATTTCCAATTTGGTTGCGTGAACGTGGTTTTCCCACCCTTTCCCGTTGTCTATTTTCATAAGGTTTTTTTTTTCGTAATTAGACGGAGCAAATTCGTGTCGAATTTGAATACGTCCTGATGTGAACCTTAAGCATTTCCATTAAAGTGGAGCAAGGATAAGGCTCCACGATAGTTTTGAAGAACGTGAAGCTATCCATATCTAGTCCTATTTTGTTTCAAAAAGTGCCCGTCAAGTTTTTGATTATTTAGGTGAACTTGTTGGGCGAATGGGATGATGATCGCCTTTAAATGGAGAGGCCCAATTTATTGTGGCCTTTACGTAACAAAACCATTCAAAATCGTACTAGAATTTTTGAATATAAACAAAGAGCACTTGCATTACTGAGGCAATGGTACGGCCCGCACCAGAGCCTAAATCTGTCTTGAAGCCGCTTATCTGTGTAGCTCCCACCCATTACAACTTAATCGCACAACGATGCTTTCAATCAACTAGTCATCAAAAATCAACTGAGGGAATTGATTATTTCCTCACTGTATTAATAATTTTTGATTCAATGGTACAATATTGTTGCGGTTAGTCTTCATTCCTGAACAATATTGGGTTCTTCTTATGTGACTAAGGTATACAGGGTGTCCCAGGTTTAATGATCAGGACTTTCTTTGTTTCTGAGATACAGGGCGTTAAAGTTTTCTAAAAAATAAAATTTTTATTTATTTATTTCCAAACTGTGGCAATAATTCAAACCAAAATTGGCATACAAGATACAAGGACAGAGGGCCACAAGATTGAAGAATATCATTTTTTTAATCAACCAGTGGCGGAGATATGAGTAATCCGTTCTATTAATTTGATAAATAAAAAGAGTACGGCCCTGAATTAAATATTCGAAATATACTTTTCGATGGAGCATTCAATTCTGAACAAAAAATGTCTCTAGACTCTTTTTCGTTTCTGTTACCGTGCGGCCGCAAACTAGATTTTTGTCATTTATTTCACGAAAAATGTATTTTGGCTGCGTACAAAAATTATGGTTGCCATGGATCTTATGCTCTGTCCATGTATCTTGTGTGTCAATTTTGGTTTGAATATTTCAACAATTCTGAAATAAATAAATAAAACCTTTATTTTTTGGAAAATTGTGACGCACTCTGTATGTCAGAAACAAAGAATTTTAGGATCTATGTATATAGGAGCAACCCACCTTAAAATGTGTTTCTCTACAAAATGTCAAAGTTCTGACCATTAATCCTGGGACACCCTGTATAAGTTTTTTTTTTGTTTAAAGTCTCCCGTTGAAAGGCTTGTTGTTGATCTTAGTAGTCTAGACTTTGCTCTTGTATTAGGGACGATTCTTTCAAGGTTAACCTACTTGTTGCTATCAACCCTTCTCTAATCGGTGCAGCTTCATTTTCAAAAACGTCCTTATACTCCGGTACTCAACCAATCACAACGTGGTTATGGTTAGATACTTGACTTGACTCAGAGCTTAACTTAACTCTACACAATACGCGTTTATCCCAAAGTTCACCTTGGAAAACAAAAGAATACGTTCCCAAGGCCGCCAAGACTTTAGTTCTGTAGCATCGTAACAGAACCTGAATTGTTTTTTTCCGTCGCCTTTGAACTTGCTCCCAGGATACGACAGCTTCCGTCCATTCCAACTTAATCTAAAAGGATTTTTCAGGGTGCATGTGATCGTTGCCAATCTTTCAATGGTTGCAAGTGCTGAAATAGTTACGCCAGGTCTTTCAGTGACGCAGTCACCGAGCCTGTTCCTCTATTTACTACTAGGTTAAGGAGAGACGGGCTTAGGGACAAAGGTGTTCATAATGAATTACAATAGACACAGACAGGCAAGTCTGGATCGAGATCAACCGTATTTGATTGATATTGAGTCACTACACCAATCACATTCAGTTTCAGTTTCCAGGTCTGAGGTCTCTATACTATCATCAAACAAGGGTTCCCTAGCTTTGTTTATGGCGCCCTTAAGCTATGAGTTCTACACAATTTTATCAAGAGTAACTCATAATCTCCTTGTCAAACTTATCCAAACTTAATAGATTGCATGCTGTAATGCCTTCGCATGACATTTGCATAATGCCTAATTTTTGTTTTATAAGAACCTTTGTATTACTTACTTACTTCGTTAATTCATAATTTGTGATCGAAAGATCATTGTTAATGTTTTAGTTTTGTAACGTCAAACATTTCGCTTATCTTGTTACCTTTAATATTTTGCCCACATTCAGTCAATGTTTATGCTTATCATTCCCTTTAGGAACTGTTATGTCAGTATCCGATTGAATATTATTTTGTATAGCCAGTGCCGCCTGTGTTGCCACCTGGCTTATTCTGTTCATCTGCAGTGTTTAAGTGAACAACGTGCAGCTGTGAAATTTTGTTTTCTACTCGGTAAAAATGCTGCTGAAACTGTTTTAATGTTGAAAACAGCTTACAAAGATGACGCTATGGCAAAAACTCGGTTTACAAATGGCGACAATATGTCAATTGATGACAAATCTCGTTCTGGATGTCCATCACCAGCCCGAATCGATGGAAATGTTGAAAAAATTCGATAACTTGTGATCACAGACCGTCGACAGACAATTGATCAACTGTCACAGATTAGTGAGGTGTGGAGTGAGGAAGAGGTCATTCTCACCCCGTCCAAAAAAATGTCAAAAATGCCAAGGGCGTAGTTCATTCAGAGTCTGTTCTCCCAAGTCAGACCGTCAATCAAACCTTTTATTTGGAAGATTTAAGAAGATTGTGCAACAGTGTTCGTTTGTGGCAGACAGGAGACTGGTTCTTCCACCACGACAATGTACCTGCACACACAGCTCTCTGTTAGTCAGTTTTTGGCTAACAATAGCATGGTTCCGATGGCCCACGCACCTTACTCGCCTGACCTGGTTCCGTGTGACTCTTTCATATTTCCACGCCTGGAAAGGCACATGAAAGGACACCGATTTGGCAACATTGAAGAGGCCAAGAAAAAAAGCGAGTGAGGAGCTGTCAGCCATGGCTAAAGTTGATTACAAAAAAATTTTCGAACAGCGGAAGCACCGGTGGGACAAATGTATTAGTTGTAATGGAGAGTATTTTGAAGGGGATCGCATTCTTTTGTAAAAAAATTTTAAAATATGTAGCTTTTAAAAAATAATTCCGCTTATTTTTGGGTGGGTCTAGGACGTTTGGCCGCCAAAAGTATAGTAAAGACATCTTGTAAAGGAATACAATGATAGTCTCAAACTTTGAATTCAATAGCTACATTCATAGGCACGGCTGTCCATTATAAAATAACAAAATCAGCACATTGAATAACTATAACAATAACTGACTGTGACATATACACTATTTTTTGTTTTGTCTAAGTTTATTCGCTACTTTCTCAAGCTATTTTTTTAGTGTATTTCAGCGTTCATAAAATGCCCATTCTTTTCCACATAAAGATACATTTTTTCGAAAAAAAAAAATGTTTATTATTTTCTATGTAAATATTACAATAGGTCAAATAATTACATTAAATACGGCAGGGGGGGTTTCGAGGTAAAAAAATATGGAACTGACTGAACTGAAACATTTTATTTTATGATTAACAAAAGTATTAGTGCTACGCTTAAATGTAGGTTTTACATTACAAATGCCATGGGGGGGGGGGGGGTTGAACCCCCTAGGCGGATGCTCCACATCCAATTCAGCTTGTAAACGACGATGTGCCACCCCTGAATGATTGTTTGAGCGATCTTCAGCGTTTAGGGTACGAACTTCAGAGTTTAGGGTACGTTCGTGCACATTCCGTGTGTCAGGGGAAAACATGGGAATCCGCCTTCCATTCCCTCGACGGTTTGGTCATCCAACATGGGTATCTTCGAGCCACTCCAACCACTCCAACAAAGGATAAAGTCCCTCAGGAAGGTAATCCGCCAAAGCAACAATAGCTTCTCCAAAATTTTGTATCGGCACGAAACCTAAAGCGATTACTAATTTCGCTTTGAGGGCACACGTAGGATTAGTATCATATTCTTGCATGAGACCCAAGTTAAGTAACTGCTTTCTAAGATTTTGGGGCAAGTGAAGGAAACATCCTTTTACAAGTGTATCGGGAAAACATTCCCGAATGGCCTTGCTCAAAGTCACAGTTTATATTTGACGGTGACAAATTTGGCAACTTTCCTTAATCATATTAAACATTCGGCGATAGGCGGCGCCCTGTTTATTGCGATCTCGAGTCCCTTGCGAAGCAAAGCATATACTCCATTAAACTTTTTCGCCATAATAACATATACTTGATTGAATATTTTGGGTGATATTTTGAATTTTTCGTCAACGTACCAGGTGTTTGAAGTGAACACATGTTGCAGCCAATCTTCTCTTCCAAAAATTAAAATTCGGTCTGGTCCAGGTCCTGAATCACACACCAAAAGGTTTATGGCAACTCCAGCTTCTGGCACGTATTGCTGATATAACTCAGGTATAGCCTCGTTCTTCACACCGTCATTATTTCAAGTTATCATCTTATGAACTGGTTTTGCCAGAACCAAAATCTACCTTAGGACCCTCATCTTCCCATCTACTACAGCTTACTGATTCATTAATTCCATTTGCATTTTTTAGTACTCTCTTATTGAACCAATACTACAAAAAACGATGAAAGAGCTTCGCTCATCATCAGCTATTTGCCCTTTCCGAATTTCGGACAAGGTTCCATAGTGGGTTTAGTCCAGAAAACTGTCAGTCTTATACTAGATTTTAGAGAAACAACACTATTTCAATGGTTAGCATCTTAATTTAATCTCAATAGACCAAATTTTTGGATGAGTTGTTGCTAAACACCTTCGGAAAAAAAACTTTGGTAGCTGCCGTCTCTGCAACATTTGTTTCGTTATTCTCTCGTTTGGTCGTCTCTTTGGTTTGCCCATATAAATATTGCATTTCACTCTTAGCCTTACGTCGTCATTGATTTACTTCCTTCATTTCCTGTTTTCCTTTTCGCAAACCTATCTTCCATGGTTGTGGCTATCTGGAGTGCGATGGTTACTGAGGAACTCACTGATCAGTGCTAGGAGCCAAGGGCTTAAAACCATTTTGGAGGGCGGTAAAGATATCAAAGATAAGCCAAACGAGCCACTTCCCAATACTTGCAAGCTACAATTGACGCATCAGACCGTTTCGTCTAAATTCTTAAACCTGTAGGACCATTTTCGAAAATATGCGGCGTTTTCGTTTGTACAAATTGATGTAAGTAAGCCTCTACCTGCATACGAGCAAGACATCGCTGGTTTTTGGGCTTGAGATGTTGATAGTATAAGAAAGAAAGAAAATAGCCATTTCTGCGCCGCCATCTGTAAGAGAATTGCGGTATTACTAACATTTCATACAATGCAACATGTTAGGGAAGCGAATTAATGAGTTGTTAGCGTGTTTGGACATTGCAAATTTTTTATATTATCTTTAAGGGAACAGAATTTTGTGGGTAAAGTTTTTAAAATACGTCTTGATGCACTATCTACAGAATTCAGCTAAATGAAGAAGAAGTCACAGTCAAGTTTAAATGCCCAACAACCTTACCTTGCAATGAGGTAAGATATTGTGAGGAATGTTTGTGCAGAACGTAATGATCTTTCGAAGGGAAACCCTTTCTTTTCCAATTCGACAGCTAGGATGAAGGTGCTAGTGAACATCTCTGTAGAAGACTAAGCAGGTTGGAATACTTATTGGGAAGGTTGAGTCGACGTAACACCCCATTTCGAGTCAACTCGCATTCAACACAACGATGAACCCTATTACCTATTTTGGAATAGTTTTCCGAATTCGAATTGTGCCGTACGATCATTGAAGTTGTTCCTCAAACAGAAGAAATGGCCGTGGACAGCCATAATGCTTAGGGAAACATCGAATGTGAGCAATGAGGATGAATAACCATTTTGGAGTAGCCTTCGATTCGACTGACACCACACGAACCTTAATGAAAGAAATTGTCTCGGTTGATAACACGAAGGTGACTGAGTTAGAATCAACATTTTGACTTATTGAACCTGGGCCTCAAAAAAATCGTCATCGATGAAATCTAGACTCTGAGGAGGAAGAGCCATTTTGGAATAGTTGCCGTCCAGTAGATAAGATGAAGTGGCGGAATCTCTCAAGTTCCCTCAGCCTTGAAAGAAAATTTGTTACTTAATTAGGATGGTCTGATAGTACACGATACAAAAACAATAGAGAAAAAGTAGTGGGAAGACTAGACGAATATAGGAGGATGAGGATGAGAAAAGGAATGTAAGAGGGGAATAAGATAAATGGGATGCTTTGGGCAGGAAAAGGCGGAAGAAAATATGCATAGAGGAGCTCTGTGACTGAGTTAACCAAAAGAAACTTGGAGTTCATCTTCACTTATTCTTATGAACCTTCTGAACCAATGGCCAAGGATTTTATAGGGCTTATACGCTTCCTTTGACATCTAAGCTTTTGCTTTGCAATTAGCTCTGTGTAGAAATCATTCAAAAACAAAAAGTCTGTTTAATAGAAGAAAAGTATACTTACAATGAATATTTCGAAACTACCGGAGGAGTCTAAAATTTAGACCATAATAAGATTGGCCGATAAGGCCAAATATCGATTGGTACTACCAAAATTGCTATGTAAATGGAAGATTTCAGCTAAGGACCCATTTGGTTACTCTCGCTGGTCACTATTTAATATGGAAGAAAAGCGAGAAATAGAGTGGGAAAAAGAAGAAAATTTGTCTAGAGTTTGCTCCAAAAAAAAAGGTTTTTTAGTTAACGAAGATATTTTCTGATGGTATTGTGATGGAACGAGCTAAATAAGCTGCTCTGAATAGGATAGGTGTAATCCTTTGTGATAGAGGGATAGGAAAGTAGGGTTTTGCAACCGACTGAGGTCTAAAGTTGGGCCAAATCTTCTTCATAATTCAAAGTAAGTACGCGAAACAGCCTTACATAATTCAATTGGTTGACCGGTAGCAACAGATCACTGTAAGAACCTGGTAAAGTGATACCAGTGAAAACAAATGGTTTCTTCATAGTTACAAAATAGGGACCGATATAATGAAGATTTGGAAATTGCCCAAGAGGAACTCAGAAGACCTATTCGCACAACAAAAGTTAACATTTAGCAGCAAAGGAGCGGTTTGGTAAAATGGAAAGAAAAGAAAGGACGAAAGAAGAAAATTTTACTTCTTCTTCTTCCTGTTATTATTTCTTGGGACTATTATACTCTCTTCCGCCTATTTAGACTTGCCGTTCGCGCGACGAGGATGTCCAGCTATCAGCCCATCTCTTTGGTCGTCTTCCTGGTCCTCATTCACCTTCTAATGTTAAAAAGACACTAACGTGCAGCAGGTATCTTTCAAGATTAAAAAAATGTTAGTCTTAACGAAGTTACCGAAACCTACCAAACATTTAGTCGTCACTACTTCACAAGGAGCTGGTTTGTTTGAAAATAAGTGATAACTTCGAGCAACGCATGACAGTATCGTCCCTTGTTGATGCACGAAGTTCGATGATATAGAAATTAGTTGAATTCTATTGGCGCTGGCAATGGCAATAAGCGAGATCAACCTTTTGGCCCTCGAGGCGCAGGAAAACAGCAGTTGTTCCAAAACCGACATTTACAGGCGCACATACCTTTCCAGGTCAATGAAGAGCAGTAATGGGAGTACGCTCATCGTTGGGTGAATGCAGCGGGACGATGTTGTTATAACTTCAAAAAGAGACAGGATGAGACAATTTGGAGAGGTAATTAAGATGAATCCATCTTCTCCTGAGCCTAATTTTACAAAGAAAACGGAGATCATCTATAGCTGAACAAAGATAATACTTTGAGGTTACATTTATAAAATAAGGGAAACTACCATTTAGGGGTTAATTTCGAGGATGTCAATGGCTAAAGAGTTAAGGACCGTTATTAACCAAATTGCTTGAGCTGAAAGAATGAGCAATACCAAAACACTCATAAACTGGAGATTTGGTCAATTCATCCAGTTGTAAGGTCTTTGAAGGTCCATTACAACAGGCTTTATTAGTCCTTTTCATCTCTCTTCCAATTTACTGGGATTAAGAATTGACACAAATAGTGGTTGTTGCCGAAATTACTCGAGCCACGAATAAGTATCCAAAATCGAAATACATAGTCAAAAAGGAAATTAGCCTAACTTTCAATTTAAAAAATGACTCCTAAAAACCCTGTTCGTTTTGGAAATGAGCGGGTCGTGCAAGAAATCATTGAAGCTTAATCGTACCGAAATAGACGATCCTGGCCACAGAATCCACTGCGAGGTGGAATAATTACACAAAAGATTAACAGGATTTATTGTCATAAATTTACATTAATAATTCTCTTTCATATTATGCGATGTGAAATGGGTTTCCGCAAAAAACCTCCCTATAATGTTTCTAATGTTGCGCCTACTACGCAAATACATGGCAAACAAGATGATATTTGCGATGAATCCAAGAACTACAAATGTATACAAGACATAGTCGTGCGTAGTGGAACTCGGTTTAGGTTCGTCCAATTTTATCGGTTCCTGTACAACGTGCTCCACCATCTTTGGCCTTGTGTCATTACACTTCTTCTTCAGATCAATCTTTCCCAAATCAAAAACGAGATTATCGTGCACAAAAAGGTCCTCCATCTCCTTTTTAAGATAGCAAGGCCACGGGTTGTTTTTCAGTCCGATGTACGACAGCGAGGGAAGATGGCTGACCAACAGTTTGTAATCCAAATCCACGAGACTGTTATCCGATAGATCCAAAATGTGCAAACTGTGGAGGGGAAATATCCCAGTCTTCTCGTAACTCCTAATTTTGTTACGCGAAATGTTTAACTTTCTCAGTTCAGGTAGACCCGAAAACAGTCCAGTTTCAAAAACGGTCAAACGGTTATTGGAAAGATCCAAGAATCGCAACTCGTGTAACAACGACAGCAAGCCCTTTTGTATATTTCCAATGGCGCAGTTGCTCAAATCCAGAGTTTCGAGCTTGTCCAATCCACGAAATGCTCCCATTTCGATATTGTTAATCGGGTTTGATGAGAGATTTAGGGTTTCCAAGCGGGGGAAGGACAGAAACCTATTTACGTTAACTGTTTTGAGCGAGTTCTTGGCTAAGTTTAACTGGGTGAACATTCGCATGACTGGTATGTACCGCATGGAAAGGTCTATTATTTGATTTCCTTCCACATTGATGACAGCGATATTTTCCAGTCCTGTAAAGATGGGCACCATGTTGATAATGTCATTGTTAGCCAGGTTGAGCTCATTTAACAAGGCCAAGTCAGCGAATGCGCCGTATTCGATCGTTTTAATACGATTATCCTTCAAGTTGAGTTTTCTCAAGTTCGTAAGTCCCTTAAATCCATTTTTCGTCAAGGAGGTGATGCTGTTGTACTCCATGTCTAATCGCTCTGCCTTCACAAGCCCTTGGAACGTTTCAGGAGGAACAGAGACGATGTTGTTGTTGCTCAAAATCAGTTCGCTTAGGAAGACGAGACCGATGAACGATTTCGGTTGGAGAATCATAATTCGCATGTTATTCAGGTTTAGGCATCCGATTTGGTTTCCTGAAATGTTGAAGGTGTTGCTCTCGATGATCTGCAAATTGCAGTTGACGCATCGTACCGTTTCAAAGAAATGGTTGAATTTGTAGGTGGTTTGACGAAAGAATGCCGCGTTTGCATTGTAACAAGTAGATGAAAAGGAACCAGGACCATCGTATGAACACGATGGTGTCGCTGCCTTAGATCCACTCACGCACAGAAATAATAGTGCCAAAATTGAACGTATCTAAAAACAGGAAAGCGGTTTAGTTTTTGAAGTTTGTAGTAAAGCAAATACACAAGCGAGAGTCAAGCGAGACGTGTTGCACTGTGGCTAGAAATTTAATTTATTTGCAAACAATTCGAGATAAAATTTAAAGCAGGAAAATGTATACACAAAATTACACACACATCCTGGTTCTAAAAGATGTTTTTACTATCGAAAATTATTATTACATGGCGTGTTTATCAAAAATGTCCTCATACTGTCGTCAGTCTTGGTCATCATTGGGGAAATTTCCGATAATAATTTCCGATTATGCTACTATCTATTTGCATAAAAAATAATAATAATAATATTTATTTAATTTCCCTGACCAAAGATTTACATGGTAACAATTTCATTCAGAAATCCTGTCAAAAATATGGAAGTAGATACATTTTTCCGAATTTTGTGAAAATATGGGGCAAAAGGTAAATTTATAAGAAACGTTTTTGACTCACAAATTTTCCAAAACTAATTAATTTCATTAATATCATCAGTTGATGCACAAATCCTTCTACATTTATAATTTTCAAATTGTAGCGTATCTTTAGGCCTTTAGACCTCACTTACAGATATTTTGGAAAATTTTGCGGTTCCGTTTTCAAAATGATGCGCGTCTTTCATAAATCACAAAAATTTCAAAACCAAAACGCAAGTAAGAAATTCAGTGATGAAAAATTGAGTAAAGGAAACGGTGATTTCACATTTTCCTAGATCCTGAATTCTGAACGAGCTGCTGATTTTCTAAATGATTTTACTTTAAAAAAACCATCCAAATTCTGTAGACACACATGGCAGTGCCTAAAGTCTCAAAGACTCAAAGACGATCCCTAAATTACTCAACGTATGCTGGTTTTGACATTTCTAATTTGAAAACCTGCTTTAGTATAGGTTAAAATTACACACAACATTCCCCTTTGTGATAGATGTAATTTTATCTTTTAAACAAATAATTTTTCATGGGCTTGATAATGAATTCAGTGGAATTCGAAACATGTCGCCATTAACAACAACTCAATTTTTAAGCCATCTCTGCATGGCATATTGCGAATAAATCAGCATTTTTATAAAAAAGGGGAAGGTTGTGTGTAATTTTAACCTATTCGTCTCAACCCCTTAGCGATTTCCGGACCTCATCACGATGAACCTGCTTTAGTGTAAATTGTGTGCGTAAAATTCAAGTTTTTCTTCACGGACGCATTCTTTTCTTACATGTCGTCATGTGGAAAAGGTTCAAAGTTTTCCAATGTAGTTTGGACCGTGATAAAGTGCCCATTGGAATTTGGGAAACAAAGTAACTACTTGCGTGTTTCGTGCAAGTTTTTCTCTTGCGTCTGTATAACAGAAAGCTTTTCAGTTTCACCATACCATGAGAGTGACAGGAGTTCTTCAAGAATCATCCAACGGAAAGATTTTTTGGTTTTAATACAATTATGAAATGGACGGAAACCCAGCTTTTGTTCAGAGTGAGCGTCATTTGGCGGAAACATTTTCAATGAACTTTTTTGGGAACTATTTGGAACTACCTAGAAAATTTGGCAATTTGAAGAGACCGTATCAGATGTGATGCAAGGAGCTTTAAATCTAGCAGAAACATGGTGCAAAGAAGAGGGTCTATCTGTTAATCCAACAAAAACGAGACGTAACAATGTATGGCACCAAGGTACAGGTAGTGGAAGAAGGCAAATACTTGGGCATAACGCTAGACCAAGGGCTGACCTTCAAACCGTACCTAGAGAAGACAGCGAACAAAGCCACAAAGTCCTTTTGGGCCTGTAGGTGAGCGTTCGGACGCAAGTGGGGCTTATCTCCAATGATGACCCACTGGATATACACCAGAATAATCAGACCGATCATTACGTATGGCTCACTGGTGTGGTGGCATAAAACCTCCACCTAGAAGAACATACAGAAACTTAGCAAGGTGCAGCGTAGGGCTTGCCTTGGAATTACTGAGGGACCCCTTTGTTACACTTATTATGATCAGATTTAAAAAACTGGCGATTTGATTAGAAGAAGATTGCAAACAACAATTTACAAAGTTATCGCCGTAAATTTCCGCCTCAAAAATATATCGCAGTGGAGCGAATTTTCAAATTTCGCAGATAGCGGAAGATCGTTTTTGGTTTTCTTTTCTGAAGTGTTTTCCACAAAAATTGCACCACTGCTTTTACCCCTTTTTAGGTTCCCATTTCTGTCTCACCATGAATATTAAATTTGATTCTCGAAAAATTATCGTGATGTCAATGTTATATGGCCAAAAATATTGATACCTCCTCATCTGATTTCAATCAATCAAGTTGCACTTTCACAACCTCAAAAAGGATTTGTACGAGTAGATAGAAATTTTCTAGATGAGATTGTTTAAAAATGTTGAAAAGTAAACTGTTTATTTCCAAAATTTTTATTGTAGCGAATAATAGATGGCGAAAAATTTAAACATTGTAAATGAACATTTACTTCAGAATATAACATTTTTTGATTTTAACAAATAAATCGTTTTCCCGATTGCAAATTCATGAATTATTTTCACGTGGAAGCTCGAATTACAAGAAAAATCAAACTTTACTTGGAAGCGAAATGGACTCCTTTCTATTGCTTCTTATTTCTTTTTCATTCTTTCTTTTTAATCAGCACCTAAAAAGCTGCTGAAGAGGACCATCAGCGTGGAATTGTTCCCAAAATTCCAAATTAATCCAGAAGTTCAAACAAGTGAAAATCATTATTTACACAATTTAATAACTATAGAATTCCACAAAGTGAATTTGCGAAAGTGTGGTGTCACATTGGCACACTTTACGTCAGGAGACTTTTGTTAATACCGTCATCGAAATTCTTTACCTAAACGGAAAATTTTGAGGAAATTGTGGTCAACTGCAAGCTTTGTTTGTTTATTAATATACCGTACGTTATCGTGCCAAAGGTCAAACATTTTCATGAAAAGTGTCTTCCACCCATGGTACAGAAGTGAAAAATTATTGTGGTCGGTTAATAAAAAAATTATGCCAGTGTCGTGGAGTTGCATTTTTGGTCCAATAAACACGCATTTTGCAAATTATAATAGAATTCTAAACTACGTTCTTATCACTAAATTAAAAGGTAATATCTGGTACCAGCCCGTAACAGTTTTTACATTATCTGTTCACAAATCAAAGTTCTTTGTACCTACGTACTTGTAATAATAATTTTGGAATTCTTCTTTTTGTAAAAATTAGCAAGCTGCAGGTAAGAAAAAAAAATTTGCGCAAAAAAAGGTGCCACACTTACCATTGCAAAAATTCACAGTTTGAATTATCACTTAATTTGTACAACACCCGAGATGGGTTCATTAATGAGATTGTCTAACACAGATGATTGAATTCCAGCAACTGTCAGGATGAACTGGTGATAACATATACACTGTTAATTATTGTGAATGTGGGCAAGAAGAGATAGTGTGGTGTACTTCTTAGTGAAAATGAGTCAACAGATTTAACAGTGTAATGCGTTGATATCCCAGTGTTGGGGATTTCCAATTTGGTTGCGTGAACGTGCTTTTCCCACCCTTTCCCGTTGTCTATTTTTTTTTCGTAATTAGACGGAGCAAATTCGTGTCAAGCTTTTCATTATTTATGTAAACTACGAGAGCTTCCTTCCATTCCAACTTAATTTAGAAGGATTTTTAGGGTGCATATGATCGTTGCCAATCTTTTAATGGTTGCCAGTGCTGACATAGTGGCGCACTAACTCACCGAGCTGGTGGCCTGTTTCCTCTATTTTCTACTAGCTTAAAGAGAGACGGGCTTAGGGACAAAAATGTTGATAATGAACTACAATAGACACAGAGAGGCAGGTCTGGATCGAGATCAACCGTATCTGATTGACATTGAGTTATTACACCAATCACACTCAGTTTCAGTTTCCAGGTCTCTGTACTATCACCAAGGTTTCCTTAGCTTTAATTATGGCCTCCTTAAAGTATGGGTTTTAGAGTTCTAGAGATCAAGAGTAACATACAAGTAATTCATTTCCTTTTCAAACATATCCAAACTTAAGAGCTTGCATACTGTAATGCCCTCGCATCACATTTGCATAAAGCCTAATTTTTGTTCTATAGGAACCTTTGTATTAGTTACTTAAAGTCGTTAATTCATAATTTGTGATCGAAAGATCATTGTTAATGTTTTAGTTTTGTAACGTCAAACAGTTCGCTTATCTTGTTACCTTTAATCTTTTGCCCACATGCAGCGATTATTATTTACGCTTATCATTCCTTTCAGGAATTGTTATGTCCAATTGATTATTATTTGGTATAGCACAACTCCTTGCCAGTTCAGTGCCGCCGGTGTTGTCGATCTGGCTTGTTCTGTTCATCTGCAGTGTTTAAGTGAACAACATGCAGCTGTGAAATTTTGTTATCTACTCGCTAAAAATGCTACTGAAACTGTTTTAATGTTGAAAACAGCTTACAAAGATGACGCTATGGGAAAAACTCAAGTGTACGAGTGGTTTACTCGGTTTAAAAATGGCGATATGTTGATTGATGACAAACATCGTTCAGGACGTCTATCAACTCCCCAAATCGACGAAAATGTTGCACAAATTCGAGAACATCGTCGACAGACAATTGATCAACAACTGTCACAGATTAATGGGGTATCTTGGAACTCAGTTCAGCGCAAGTTTTAACCGATGATTTGGGAATGAAAAGGGTTGCTGCCAAGTTTATTCCAAAGTCGAGTTGAAACATGTCGTGCTTTGAAAAAACAGCTTGAAACTGATACAGATCTTCTCTCAAAGGTGCTATTTGTCATGACCCAGAAACAAAGCAACAGTCAAGCCAATGGAAGAGGTGATTGTGACACCGTCCAAACAAATGTCAAACATCAAAACAATGCTGATTTGCCTTTTTGATGTCGAGTTCATTCGGAGTTTGTTCTCCCAGGTCAGATCGTCAATCAAACCATTTAGTTGGGAGTTTTAAGAAGATTGCGCAACAGTGTTCGTTTGTGACAGACAGGAGACAGGTTATATTCCACCACGACAATGCACCTACACACACAGCCCTTTCTGTTAGCCAGTTTATGGCTAAAAATGGCATGGTTCGGCTAGGCCACCCACCTTACTCGTCTGACCTGTCTCCGTGCGCATGAAAGGACACCGATTTCACAACAGGTCAAGAAAATGACGAGGGAGGAACTGTCAGCCATTTCTAAAGATGACTACAAAAAATGTTTCTCGAACAATCGAAGCACCGGTGGGACAAATGTATTACTTTAGTTGTAATGGAGAGTATTTTGAAGCGGATCGCGTTCTATTGTAAAAATTTTTAAAATATGTAGCTTTTAAAAAGAACCTTGCCTTATTTTTGGGTACCCCCTCGTAAATTGATGCGCATGGATGGTGCACTCCTTGCCAGAACCAAAATCTATCTTAGCGCCGTCATCTTCCCATCTACTACAACTTATCCGCATTGATTCATTAATTCCATTTTTGCATATTTTAGTACTTTCTTATTGAACCTATAATACAAAAAACGACGGTCATCATCAGCTGGGTCGCTTTCCGAATTGCGGACAAGGTTCCAAGCGGGTTTAGGCCAGAAAACACTATTTAATTAGTTAGCATCTTAATTTAATCTCATTGGACCAAATTTTTGGATGAGTTGTTGCTAAACACGTTTGGAAAAAATTTTGACAGCTTCCGTCTCTCCAACATTTGTTTCGTTATTCTCTTGCATTTCACTGTTAGCTTTACGTCGTCATTGATTTGTTTCCTTCATTCCCTGATTTTCCCAAATCTATCTTCCATGATTGTGGCCAGCTGGAGTGTCATGGTTAGTGGTGGCAATTTTTTTCGAATATTCGAATATTCGAATGTATAATCGGGAATTATTCGAATACTTAATAATACCACTATTCAAATTAGAATAAAAACGAATAAAACGAATAAAACGAATGAAACGAATAAAACCAATACAACGAATGAAACGAATAAAACGAAAAAAACGAATGAAACGAATAAAACGAATAAAGCGAATGAAACGAATGAAACGTACAAAACGAATACAACGAATGAAACGAATAAAACGAAAAAAACGAATGAAACGAATAAAACGAATAAAGCGAATGAAACGAATGAAACGTACAAAACGAATACAACGAATGAAACGAATAAAACGAAAAAAACGAATGAAACGAATAAAACGAATAAAGCGAATGAAACGAATGAAACGTATAAAACGAATAATGGCCAGAACAAAGAAAATTGTTAAATTAAGAAAAAAGAGAACTTCGTTGGTTTATTATTGAGAGATGACAGACGGCAGGTATGCCTACTAGTTTTCATTTCATGGAATTATTTCTCATTTACAAATTTCTTTCGACCGACAATATTTTATGAATAGTAGATAAAACGTTGTAAGACTTGTAGGTACGATACTCGTATTGTAAATACCTATTTCAGCATTTCTTTTCGGTCAGCTTAAAGTCATTCACTACTCAATAACACCCTTTTACAAGTCGTAATGAATTGTAATTTATTGTTTGTTAGTGTAAAAGGTTTTCGGTAAATCAGTGAACACGTTTTTCTCTAAACATTACCTACAATAATCCTCATCCACGCAGGGTGATTTTAACGGGAATTATTTTCATGGTACCTTGAAGCTTGGACTTTGTTTATTTAAGTTTATACTTTTTACCCGCCTTTGATGATAATTTATTCCTTTAATTTAAAGGAATTATCTCAGCATTTAAATATAAATTTTTACCTTAGTTCAAATGACTGCTCAGCCTGGACGACTACATTATTGTGATTTATGAGTAAAGTGTGGAAATATTTCGTGAAGAATACGAGTGACGCGGTAGTTACTTGCAAAATTTGCAATAAGTGTCTTAAATTTAATGAAGGAACAACAAGTAATTTACTATTCAAATGTTTATGCTTAAATGAAACTTCCATTGGAGAATGCTCTACTAGGTAGGTAGTATAAAACTAGTCCAACGAATAAAAGGAGTAAAACGATAAAACGAATAACACGAATAAAACGAATAAAACGAATACAACGAATAAAACGAATACAACGAATAAAACGAATAAAACGAATACAACGAATACAACGAATAAAACGAATAAAACGAATACAACGAATAAAACGAATACAACGAATAAAACGAATAAAACGAATACAACGAATAAAACGAATACAACGAATAAAACGAATAAAACGAATACAACGAATACAACGAATAAAACGAATAAAACGAATACAACGAATGCAACGAATAAAACGAATTTTTTTCTGACTGTTATTCGAATTAGAATAATTCTATATTCGAATATTTTTTAAGAATATTCGAATACGAAAAAAATTAAATTTGCCACCACTAGTCATGGTTATTGAGGAACTCACTGATCAGTGCTAGGATTCAAGAGGTTAAAGCCATTTTGGAGCCACTGGATCGAGTTTACTTAAATCTTTGCCTATAGCTCGTGGAACCACCACACCAATACTTGGTAATATTGTTCTTATCACTATAATTGCGCATCAAATATGTTTGTAAGAGCAATGTTTTCCGTCTCGCCAAAGAAGATGTTGTATGACAGGAAAATAGTGGAAAAATTGGCACCAAAACACACCCCATTACCTTCGGCCACGCGCATTTCTCCAATACTTTTATGTCATATTTCATCTTCTTTGGTTAGCTGGACGGCTACTTTGTTCCTGTTTGTTGCAGAAGGCTTAGCAGCTTAATTTTAGTGTTTTTCCAGTAGGCCAAAGTTTGCATGTTCAAAGATGGCCTCCATAGTCTTTCAATGTCGAATGATTGTTAGTTACCATTGAGACAGAGTTCCACTCCAAAAGAAGTTGGTCACTTTCATGACGTTAATTTGATCAATTAAAACGTACAAATACGGTAAATATCCAAAATCGTCGGTGAAGACGTACCCCTTAAAGCAAATCTTATATCCAAGACAAAATTCATTGGGAGAGTAAGTTCATATGGACTTAAACTAGTTCTAGAAAAGTTGAATTTACACAGATAACAACCACTCGAGATAATAATTTGCTTCGAGTAATCAATCTATAATCTTAACTGATAACGAAAAAATGAAACTCTGGCTAATATTAAAACTTATTGCACGCGGATAGTAACCCAAAGGCATGATGTTCCACATTTTCCTGCTTTGCCTACTTTGTACAGCCCTTGGTGCACCACCGACTGATGATCTTAGATCACCACGAGATACAACCAAATGCGGTTATACGGTAAGCGAAACGTTTTTCCGTTATTTTTCACGTGACCACGTGGCAAATTTCAGTCCTGCCATAAAACCGATCCGGAAAAGCTGAACGTGCACCTTGTTCCCCATTCTCACGACGATGTTGGATGGAAAAGAACAGTTGATCAGTACTACTTTGGAAGTAAGTGGAATTTAACGTGGGTACTAAGAAGTACTAACCTTGCTTTCTAGATAATGAGAAAGATCATATGGGAATTCGTGGAGTGGAAGATATTATCAATTCAGTTGTACAGTCGCTTAATGAAGATCCAAACCGAAGGTTCCCTCTTCTAAAGTAGTTTTTTATCATAAACAATCTGTCTTTGCAGGTTTATACAGGTGGAAACCGCGTTCTTTGCACGTTGGTGGGAAACCCAAACCGATGAAATTAAGACAATGGTTAAAGAGCTTGTTAACAATGGACAGTTGGAGATGGTCAGCGGGGGTTGGAGTATGAACGATGAGGCCGCAACCAACTACCAATCGATCATCGACCAAATGACGTTAGGCTTGCAAACTTTGAACGATTTATTTGGCGAATGTGGAAGACCGCGTGTTGGTTGGCAAATTGATCCATTCGGTCACACTAACGCCATGGCAACCGTCTTAGCTGAACTAGGATTTGATGGACTCTTTTTTTGGAGGTTGGATTATAGGGATTCCGAAGCTCGCCAAACTGATAGAAGAACCGAATTTGTTTGGAGGGGGAATTCAGATTTGGGTAACACCTCAAATTTCCTCAAAAACAGTGGGAACATGTTCGTTTTTTAGGTTCAAAGTCTGATATCTTTACAAGTTTGCTTTATGAGAATTACAACGCGCCATTATATTTCTGTTGGGACATTCAATGCGGAGATGAGCCTATTATTGATGACAAATCCAGTACTGAGTACAATGTGAAAAGAAAAGTAAGGGTATTCGCGTCTTTCCATATTTCTAAATTGGGTACGATTTTATAGGTTGATCAATTCCACAAGCGGATAGCGGCGCAAGCCAAAAATTACCAAACTAACAATATTCTAATTACAATGGGTGGTGATTTTACCTATCAAGCTGCCGAAATGTACTACGTTAACATTGATCGATTGATTAAGTAAGTTTTGCCTCAATACGGTTACATTCTGAACCAAAATTTCTAGAGGATTCCAAGAATTTCACCCAGAAATCAATATGATTTACTCAACACCTTCCTGCTATCTGAACGCTGTTCGCGAATCAGCCGAAAGGAATGGGATCACATTTCCTTTGGAGACCAACGATTTTATGCCGTACGCAACCAGCAGGCACACTTACTGGACGGGGTATTACTCATCACGGCCCAATTCGAAACGTTTCGAGCGTCAAGGAAACAATCTTCTTCAAGTAACGCTCGAGTATAAAATCATTTTCATTGCACCAAGTGTTTTAGGTCGCAAAACATTTGGTCGCCTTCGAGAATGCCAAAAATAAGAGTTTCGAGGGTGACGTAATCGAGCTGAAGAAGATAATGGGTGTCATGCAACACCACGACGCCATTACCGGTACCGAAAAGCAACACGTTACGGACGATTACGTAAGGATGTTGACGAATGCCATGCAAGAAGCCCAAAAATCGATTCACACAATGATTTTGTAAGGCAATATTTTTATTAGTTAAAAGCTCCTTGGCAAGGTTCTATTTTCAGTGATTTGCTTAAGTATGCTGTAGACGATGAAAGTGTGGGTGCAACCTTGAATTCGTGTCTCTTGTCAAATGTAACTCGCTGCGCTGAATCGGGAGAGCAACGTTTTACCGTTGCCGTCTATAATCCACATGGTCATACTGTTTCGCATTTTGTGAGAGTTCCGGTGGTCTCGACCAAGTACTCTGTCGCCGGGTTGCATGGTAAGTACTGTCCGTTCCTTTCTCAAAAAATACCCGTTCGAGCAGTACATCAATCATTTTGCTCTCCACACCTCTTAGGTAAGCTTTCTTCTTCCTTTTTCCTTCCATTTTCGCCAGTTGTTCCTTATCTACATCATAACCTAAACCTTGAAAAAGACCGTTTGGCGTACCAGAGCGAATGAGATTTTCTGGAAAATTAACAACTGTGGTTTTATGCCAACAATGTTTAGGCAGAATTTTGGTCAAACATTATGATAGCCGCGAAAGAAAATAGTTGAATTCTGGAAGAAGATTGAATTGTGTTGAATATTTCGGCTATTGACCATAATTAAATCATTCTTCAAAGATGTCGCAAAATTGTTCTCGCAATGCTTGAACTCGAAGTTGATTTTTGAAGATTTGGTCAACAAAATTGGAAATAAGAGGACTACGCTCAATTGTGGCCTGGAGGCGTATGAGATATTACTAGTTAACTACCTTCCACGGATAAAATCAAAAATCTTCATCTCTTTCTTGGTAATTGAGGTATCTGATGAAGAATCAGCTAATTTTGGAAGTTTTAGCACTTCATCAAGCTCAGTTTTTGACCATTCTTGCCTATTATATAGTATCTAGTTTCACTATAGGCCATCAAGGCCCTTGGCAATGCTTGCCTATTACAGAAACAAAATTCTTCAAATGCCTTTCTTTTCTTGGAGCAACTTAAAAATTTTAAAAAATCATTTCCCAAATCCAAGATTTTTCTATTTTTGTTTTTCTCCGCTTAGCTATTGAACAGGTAGCGGAATTCCAATAATAATTAATTTCTCATATTGAGACTAGTCTTCTTCACATGACTGAGAATAAAGGTTTTTGGTAACTTATACTACTAAATTCTTACAGATAGAAAGAAACGTAAGAAACGCAAGAACTAAATATTGCATTTCAAAAATTAAGCCATTTTCACTCTGTGGAGATAATTTGACTTTCTGACACTCTCACGTCAACCAATGGAACTTAAAGTGACCAGAAAACTACACCACTTGGCCACCAAGACGCTTACAGGGAAAGTCGCTTTCTTTCCAAACAACATAGGTATCCTCTTCTTAAAAGAAGTGAGTGTAAGTGAAAAGAATCACTTCTGAAATGATTTTCATAATGGCAGCCCAGTTAAGTAAAAAAACTGCAAGTGGTGATAAAGACAAATTGAGAAACCTCGTTGAAAATCACCCTTTTCAATTTTCCAAATGCCGTCGAAAGCTAAAATTTGACCCTACGGAACTTCATCCAAAAACCTCATCTTTCCACAGTCTCGAACGTTTGACCATGTAACCACTTTCCATTCTGTAAACAGAGGTTTAAAGCCTTATTAATGGACCAGACTTTTAGGTTCATGAATTATCATGAAGAACAAAACAGAAAACCCAAAAGAAGAAGAAACGGTACTATCCAATAGTTGAACAGTGGGAAGAAGGAAAAGGAAGATTGGGATGGGCGAATTTTTGACTCTTGTGATGAAACTAAGAATAATGGACGCTCTTGAGACATAAACACAGAAGAAACTTCTTCTCACTGCGAGTCTTTGTCGAAAAATAGTAGTATAGTAATGGAGTTACTAATCCACTTTGACCTCGTTTGACCCAAAGGTCGCGGGGCGTGGCTAACTCGTGCGCGCTTCTGACTCAATTTGACCTTGATCGCTACTAACCCAGTTTGACCTTGATATATCAATGCCGATACAGAAAACCGCTTAACAGCTTCCCCTCATCAGAACAGCTCGATTTAAACAGCTTTGTACAAACAGATATAGCTGTTCACCTGTTACATCTACCCTGTTCCATCTCTGTTACATGTTTGTACAAAACTGCTTAAAATTGTACAAAACTGTTTAAAATTAAAAGCTGTTTAAATCGAGATGTTCTGATGAGGGGAAGCTGTTAAGCGGTTTTCTGTATCGGCATTGATATGCCAAGGTCAAACTGGGTTAGTAGCGATCAAGGTCAAATTGAGTCAGAAGCGCGCACGAGTTAGCCACGCCCCGCGACCTTTGGGTCAAACGAGGTCAAAGTGGATTAGTAGCTCCATTACTATACTACTAAAAATGCATTTTAAAAAAGTTTTCATTTGTTGTACTCATCCTTTTCACCTATAGAAACTTTTGAAACTTTTTGTACTCACAGTCACCATATGTTTATCCCCTGTTTTCTCTCGAATCTTCATTTCATGTAATCTTTTCTTTATGTACCTTTAACTATGTTTTTTTGTTCTACCATTCTCGGTCATAGTGTTTAAACTGTTTTCCCTTTCAGCCTCATTGATACTCTTACTATAGTTTCCAATTTTTCACCTTTTACCTTCGAAACTCAAAAAATCTTCACTTCACCAAGGCAATTTGACTTTCGTCTGATAGTCACGCAGATATTGTTTTTCAGAAGGTCTAATTCATCGACTTTGTAGAATCTCCTTCCCTCTGTTGACAAAAATCTTTAGAGGTTGTTTTCCTCTTTATTCTCCTCTTCTTCAAAACGCCACCATTTCAAAAAATGTAGAAATTCCTATGTTTTTCAAAATAATATGTTTAAATCGTACGAAGAAGGCGAGAACGTTTACTGTGCTTCCCTAGTTAGCTCAACTCTACACTACATTTGATTTTATACAGGAACGTGGGCTTTGAGTGGTGTCAAGACGCTGAACGGTCAATTTATAAAATGTGCCCATGTCTAATTTTTGTGTAATCCATTTATCCTAAATCTTGCCGTCTTTCGCCCTTAAGTTCTAGGGCCAAAAATACATTTCTTCGAGCTTATCTTGACTTCTCCAGGAACCTTGACTCGCTAACGACAAGGAACAGGGAGGACCAAACAGCATAACCATATAGCTCCATATTAAAAAATCTTTCCTAAAAAATAAACTCTCTCCGTCCATTTTTTTAGAAAAACGTAACTTTTCTTAAATTCGAGGTGGTCTTCAAATTAACGTGTTGAGAAGAAAAAAAAATGTATCAAAAATATCTTCATATCAAACATTTTTGTCAAAAAAAAATCTTCTTCCGCCATTTTGCATGCATGCTTAAAGAGCACCATTGCAAATTTCAAAACCTCTGGATCTGTTTCATTTCCAGCTAATATGTTTTCAGTCCCAGTTAGTTTAACTGTACACACGTACCCCCGTAGTACCAATCCACTCAGGACCTTAGCTGAGCGCCGTGCTATTTGATCCCACTGACATGTCAAATTTTTGACGTCACAAACACAGACAATGTATTTCACCAGTTCTGCGTCTTCCCCGCACAATAAGCAGATCACCAGTGAACATTTTCATCTTATTGACCACGAGCCGCCATGGTTGGTGATGATCGGATGGTTGGCTCGGAGCGTATGCAACCCGTACCGACTAAAAACATTCACTATCGCCTGTTCCCCGTGGGATCGCCAATAGCCATTACTGCACGGGGGGAGGATTCAGCCTTAACTCTTCCTTCAAATGATCGAAGAACTTACATCTTTTCTCTCATTTGCTCTTCATCTTCCTCTTGCCCCTTTTTCTCTCCCGTTCAGCTTGGCGTAGGTGCTCCAAGACTTCGGCCGCGAAGGTGCTGGTTGCTTTGCAGGCTGACACCCACGGAAGTATGCCTTCCCCCATATTTTCAGGCTGGATCCTTCCTCCAAATGCACTCTCGAGAGTGTTGCGGGCCGCGGACACACAAAGAACGCATACTCCTCATCCTCTGAAACTCCTGTAGAGGTAGGGCACCGCTGTAGCATTAAGCAAATGGCACAAGGTCTTAGTTATTTGCGGTACCAAATATTTTACATTTTTTGGGACACAAAGGCTAAGATGTATTGTTCACAGCACCATCTGCAGTAAAAAGCACTATTGAACATTTTTATCTTATGCAGGTGGCTTGTTACAGGAAAAGGCTCATTACTACAATATTTTCACCCTTTCCTCGAACGGTCTGTCTGAACGGACTGCCTCTCATATGTATGTTAGTGACCACTCTTAAGAAGCAATTAAGTGTTCCTAGAGCCAAATCATATGAGGATGTGCGACACCCCTTTGAGCTTATTTTGACTGCAGGTTTGACTTAACAACGACAAGAAAGAGTGAAAGCCAAAGGCTTGCACAAATTCGAAAATTGAAGAGACAAAAATGAAGTGAGTAATATTAATACAGTCCCTGTACTAGAGTCCTGTAAAAATTTTAGTACTGATTTATCTAACCAACAGAATTGAGTAAAGGACATATAGGAGAGTCAAAAAAAGTTGGGTAGACATCAGCATATTCTGGACTAGGTTTTCTAGACGCCATTTTCTAAAATGGCCGATACGCATTTGATTGTGCATATATTTCCGCCCCTGTGACAGGCACATTCATCATTTTGGTGTCTAAATATATGTTTTTAAGGACAAGGAATCGATTAAGATGGTTTGCGAAGTTAACCGGACGCCATTTCTTAAAATGGCCGACACCAATTTTCCGGTGTTTACATTTTTGGTCCCCTGGCAGTCATACTCATCATTTTGGTGTCTAAATATATATTTTAAAGGACAAGGAATTCATTAAGATAGTTTGTGAAGTTGCCTGATAGCTAACGAAAATCAGTACTACAAGTTTTACAGGACTCCTCTGTTACTGCATTCAGAAAACAACTTACCTCAAGCAACTATAATTTACCTTCATTAGTACATTTACTTGGCTTATTTTTTATTGTGCGACATCTCCGGAAATTTCATTGAGAAAAGTACTTTTTATTTGACTGAGTTTGTCTTTATTAATTTTTTTTTAAATAGGTAAACTAACACTGATGAAAACGGATGATCAACAAAGGATGTGAATGAGACCGGCAACTCTTCGCCAAGAAAAACGACATGTTTTGTTTGACATGAAGAAGTGCGTAATTTGTCAAGCTGTAGACAGTAACAAAACTGTTACCACAGTTAATTGAAGAAACAGAGGACAAGAAGCGGCCGCTATATAAGAGATGTTGTGTTTGTGTATCATGTGGCAAACCAGTACATACTATAAAAAGTACCTATACTTTAATAAAATCTCTCGAAAAAATAGCAGCGGCAAATGCTAATAGCGAAGTGTTGGTAAGTGAAGATAAACATGCCAGTGAAGAAATCTCCAGGAAAACAGGATCATTTGTTGTACCACGAGAGCCTCCTTCATCAATCGTGCACCCAACATATATTCGATGTATTGTCTGTGGGCATCAAAGTCATAATGGTGTCAAGGACAAATTTCGTGTAAGCCATATCCTTCTTTAAGCTTGGGAGCTATAATTTCCATTACTTTCAAATGCCACAATTTTGGTGAAATAGTTTTCTGTTAACATCTTGTCACAGCATATTCATATTTTCTTAAATATGCTTCCAAACAAACTTTGTGGTACGTTAAATCAGCACCAAACACTTGAGTATTTGATTCAGATCTGCCACACGAGTATGCATATCATCTTGAAAATAGATTGCTGCAGATTAAAAAATTTTTGCTCGTTCAGTTTCACTTACACGAAATTTGTCCCTGACACCATTATTACTTTGAATGCAAACAGACAATACATCGAATATGTGTTGGATACACCGTTGATGAAGGAGGCTCTCGTGGTACACATGATGATCTTGTTTTCCTGGAGATTTCTTCACTGGCATGTTTATCTTCACTTTCCAACACTTCACCATTAGCATTTGCTACTGCTATTTTTTCGAGAGATTCTGTAAAGTATACATTTTATACCACTGGTTTGTCACATAATACACAAACACAACATCAGAAGCCACACTTTCAGTCTGTTTGCAACTATGTCATCTCTTATAGCGGCTGCTTCTTGTACTCTTTTACTTCCATTAACTGTGGTAACAGTCTTGTTACTGTCTACCGCTTGACAAAAAACGCATTTCTCCATGTCAAACAAAACATTTCGTTTTTCTTGGCGAACAGTTGCCAGTCTCATTCCCATCCTTTGTTGATCATCCATCTTCATCAATGTTAGTTTGCATACAAAAAGAAAAAATTAAAGAAGACAAACTCAGTCAAATGAAAAGTACTTTTCTCAATGAAATTTCGTTCCCACAATAAAAAAAATGCCAAATAAATACGCTAAAGTAAATTAGTTGCTTGAAGTAGGTAAGTTGTTCTCTAAATGCAGTAATAAAGGAGTCCTGTAAAACTTTTAGTACTGATTTTCCTTAATAAATAGCTGTCAGGCAGCTTCACAAACCATCTTAATGAATTCCTTGTCCTTAAAAGCATATAATTAGGCACCAAAATGATGAATATGACTGCCAAAGGAGCAGTAATGTAAGCACAAGAAAATCGGTGTCGGCCATTTTGGAAAATGGCGTACGGTTAATTTCGTAAACCATCTTAATCGATTCCTTGTCCTTAAAAACATATATTTAGACACCAAAATGATGAAGGTGACTGTCACAGGAGCGGAAATATATGCACAATCAAATGCGTATCGGCCATTTTAGAAAATGGGGTCTAGAAAACCTGGTCCAGAATATGGTGATGTCTACCCAACTTTTTTTGACTCTCCTATATGTCCTTTACTCAATTCTGTTGGTTAGACAAATCAGTACTAAAATTTTTACAGGACTTCAGTACAGGGACAGGAGTATATGTCCTTCTTAGAAAAATATCCTCGTATTAATATTTTGATCAAAAGAAAATTTTTCAAAAGGGCATATTTTGGTTCTAAGAGAACCTTTCAAAGAACTCCAGATTAATCAAACTGTAAACCAGGATGGCTTACTGAACCCAGATACCCTTTTAACTCAAACCGCAGCCCATGGACAGGTTCACCTTATATAAGTGGTTTCTCATAGGAAAGTGGGTTCAGCTTTTTTTTGAACGGTCTCCCGTTTTTAATTTTTGGGTATCTCACCGAGCCCAAATCTTACTGTTTTTTTAAATTTATTAAGCCTGTGATTACTTTTAAGAAGCAGCTAGGTGAAGATATTAAACGCTTCTTTGAGCATGAGGGAGCCTGACAACAAAGAAGAAAAAAGGTAAAAGTGTTCGCACAAATTTGTGAATGGAGAAGAAAACAGACAAAAAAGTAATGGAAAAATGTCAAAAAAACTTTTCATAGCAATATTTTTGTCAAAAGAACCTTTTTCGCCATTTTGAAGTAGGGCTTGGTCAAAGTCTAACATGAACTTTCCAAAAAAATTCTCGTCACTCTCTTATTGCCGACATTTTGGAAACCTTAGTAAAGGACGGGAACTAAATGGAATTCGTTTTAGGTGGCAAAATACCTTTCCAAATATCGCCAGTAATCGACACCTTCTCTAAAGTACCCGGTACTCAATCACTCTACGAACTCACGTTCAAAGCCACGGATATACCACCTCTCGGTGTGAACTACTTCTATATCACCAAGGAAGACAGTACAGTTAACGAGCCAAATCTCATCGAACCAAGCGACAAAACCGTTTTGGGTACAGAGGTAAGCAGCTATTTTTTTCCTGTGTCACCGTTTGTAACCCACCAATTTTATCAGAGCACCGGCATTGAAATCGACAGCACTACAGGCTTACTCAAATCGGTGACGCTGAACGGTGTAAACCAAGTGGTCAGCCAACAGTTTCTCTATTACCAATCGAGCAACGCTTCCGGTGGGACGCGCTCTTCCGGAGCTTACGTTTTCCGTCCCTCAGCAGGCACAGAGGCTTTAATTATCAGCGATAAAACCGAATTTGTCACTTACCAAGGCGAAATTTTTGACGAAGTTCATCAGAAGTTTAACGATTGGCTGAAACAATCGATTCGCGTTTACAAAAATGAGAACTACATCGAATTCGATTGGATTGTGGGACCGCTGAGTTATGTGTACGTATAATAAGTACAACAAAGTTTTTTGGGTGTTATTGGTGGTTCTAGGAATAAGTTGGGAATTGAGGTAATCACTCGGTATATCACCGATTTGGATAACGAGGCGACGTTTTATACCGATTCGAATGGACGGCAGCTTATCAAACGTGTCCGTAATCATCGTCCCACGTACGAATACACGAACGAAGAACCGATTAGTGGTAATTACTACCCGGTTACGTCCAGGATTGTGATTAAAGACAAGATGAAAAAAATTGACATGGCGATTTTAAATGATAGATCCCAGGGTGGTTCCAGTTTGACAGATGGTCAAGTTGAGTTAATGGTAAGTGTTTGGGGAGGTAATCTTCCCGGTTATTGTATAGGCGCCTTTCAGATCCATAGAAGGTTGATGAACGATGATGAGTTTGGAGTTGAAGAAGTTTTAAACGAGCGGGAGTATGGTGAAGGGGTCATTGTTAGAGGGCAGCACTATTTGGTGTTGGGAACTGAAAAAGGTTAGTACCATGACAACTCCCAATTTCATTTCTAATTGGTGAACGCAGTTTCAGGATCGGTTCAGCAAGTAAATCTGGCGCACAAGCTGTTGTTGGCACCTTGGACTTTCGTTGGTAATTTCCTATCAGAGGAGCATAACTTTGATACACTAAGGCAGAAGATGGGTTTCCAGGTAAGCGTCCTGAACAAGGGACATTATTACATGTGATATTTTCAGTTTTCTGGGTTCATGAGCTCCTTACCCGATAACGTTCGTTTGTTAACTCTAGAAAGTTTTGCTCCCAACAAGCTCTTGCTAAGACTCGAGCATCCGTTCAGTAAAGACGATGACGAGATTTTGGGCAAGCCAGTGATCGTCGACCTTAAGGTTTGTAATTCACATCACGCTTAAACCTTACCGTATCCTTGTAGGACTTACTGACTCTGTACACAATCAAGTCCGTAAGTGAGACCACACTTGGTTCCAATCAGCTCAAGTCAGACAACGTGCGCCTACAATTTCCAATTAAAGGCAACGAGAAGGCAACTGGCAAGGAGCTTACCAAAGAGGAAGATGAAACCTTAAAAGTGACCCTTAACCCAATGGAAATACGTACATTCATTTTAGACGTTGAAGCCCGTCAACTGACACGTATAACAGGATCCGCTAACATCCATTTACCTCACACCCTTCTTACTCTATTGTTTATTGCTATTTGCGTTTTCCACTAATTAATAATAATTATTGTTAAAGAATTAGGATAAGAAAGGTTTCTGTTATGTCGCTGTAAATGGAAATCTCATGCGTGTCGGATGCTGGGAGTATTGATTTCATCCCCTCCATTCCGTCGCGGATGCTGCATTTCGTTTATGGTTGCAGTAAATCTAATAACGATCGTAAATAGCAATTACTCGTAGGACATTACATTGACAAGCATTGAAACATGGCTCAATAAATAATATTCTTTTTGACTCCATTTATTTTACCTAGTTGAAAATGAGGGGAAAAATGCTCGTCACTCCAACTTAAAATATGAAGTAACCAATTTGTTAGTAAACTTTTTCTACTAGAAACTGAGGCAACTAAGCTCGGTCTCTGTACTGCGAACATTAATGACTTCCCCTCATTCAGTCTTCTCGTGAGAGACTTTTGTAGTGTCCTTGAGGTAGAGATCCGTGCTTAAAGGTATGTCTTGCGAAGACACACTGTATGGAATACTCTTTCTTCCTCTTCCTCACAACCCCTTCCCGTGGAATCTGCGCCAACGCCCATTTTGCAATGGTTCCTTTTCAGTTGACAGCGCCTCTGTTCGTAAGGATGTGAGAAGACTGGATATCAGGATATTTTCCGTTCTTTGACAGGAAAGCTCACCTTGGACAGTATTCCTCGTGTTCCACCACTCTTCTCACAGTTTTAAGTACAATTCCATACGTCCAAAAGGGATGTGTTCTTCTTGAAAAAGTTTAAGTAAAATGGAAATAGGAGATGTAGTTGGTTTTTTAGCCTTGTTAGGTGGTTCGCTTGCCTTACTGTGATTATTGAAGATCCTCACCGGAGGGCTGCTTCCCTGGAGGAGCCAAACCAAATTTTCAGGTTTCCCATCCCAATGCATCTACTTTAGTGCCTTGTATTATGAATGCTTTACTGCCTTCCAAGAGTCCAGCTTCACTAACTTCTTTCTACCTTGTCTGGAAAATGGTGAAATCGAAAGGAATAAAAGAGCTTTCCAGGCTTTGTCAGAATGTCGGAAAACTACGTCCCTCGTTGTCAATTTACCGTTTCCTAGTTTTCGAATAAAATTTCGATAGGCGGTGAAGTGAATAACGTCAGTAATGTGGGTGGGTCTGCATTTTTTACCTACAAGGATAACGCGGGGATGCCCCACACCCCCTTCTAAAGGAATGGTAATAATGATGAGGCACTTAGCTTCCTTTGTTTGGAGTGTCCTTTGTTTGCACCATGGAGGCGTTTTGCCGTGTTTATCTTTTTGGTTGGCAAGTCTTTGGATAACCATCAAATACTGCAGTGGTGGTGCCTTTTTTATAATCGTCCACATATCTATTGGAAATGGATTAGAACACTGCGCCATTCTGCCAAACCACACGATGCAATTGGAATCTTGTTAATAGTGCAACCTGCACCATAAAAAGGATAAGATAAGGTCTTCCCTATACCGTCAGCTTATACTCGAAGTATGCCCCGCCTAGCCTCCAAAATTGACAACCACCGTAATCAATAGGATTGAGATTCGACGGAAGGTGAAATAAAATTTCGAAAATGATTCTCACGCCACTTCTGAATCACTTTGGTCCCATCGGATGGGACAGAGTCTTGTTAGAAAGTCCATTCAGCGTCAGACAAGGCTGCTCGGCCATGGGAGAACTACGGATTCATGAATATCGCAGCGGTACACGTCATGATTAATTTTGATTCCTTGGCCCAAGAAAAAGAGCGGTGTCTTCCCACCGATGAAATTCCGCCCATATCATGACTGACAGATGGTTTGTGGCGGTATTCGATGGTTGTGGGGGAGGGGGGGGGGGAGCAAAAACTTTTGCGGAAGAGATCCTATCGTTCTGACGAATGTGCGCTTGTTCTACGATGAACAAATTCTGGTCCGTGAAAAAAATTCGTTGCCAGAGCTGATTTTCGGACCGCATTTGTAGTAGAGCCATGTTTGAAATCGTACGCCCTTCTTTAGCGTCCGTGAGGAACTGTATTTTTTTGGCGTTTGTAAGGTTTGACCCTCAGCACCCTTTTACCCATTTTTCCCACTAACCAATCACTAATACCAATCTCACGAGGGAGATCTTCGGATTTCTTTGCACACGTGACCTCCGTGTTCAAGTCATTCAAAAACGTTAACTCCATTATTTCCTCGCACTCTGCACTTTGTTGATTAACCGATTCTAATTTGGTATCATCCTGGTCGTTTCCCACAATGTAACGCACGATTTTAAGTGGTTTAGAAGAACCCGCAAAAGTAGTGATATTAGAGTTCATAGAAGATAATAAAGGTTGTGTTCGTCAAGGAAGAACAGTTGAAAACAAATGACAAGACCCCTGGTCAGCCTCATTATGATGAAGATTCAGGGTATGAAGGATCCCGGGGTTGACGCAAAGAATTGGTACAGAGAAAAATCTAAAAGTGAAAAATAAACTCGTATTTGCTGTGAATGAATCACAATCTGAAGATTAGGATACTGTGGACCAATTTAGAGCAAGTGTTAGAACGATTCAGGCCCCATAGAACTGGGACTGTGGTTTTTGCACGTACAATGGGTGGTCTTTCACTTTATTTTGAACGTTTAAATGTTAAATTCAGGGGGTTATTAGTAGGATTCCACAGCCAATACGATTTCAGTATGTGTTCCCTAGCTCCAAAGAGAGGTGGTCTTTATTTGTTATGGATCGAGGGTGGATTAATCTTCAAGAAGCTTTTTCTCCGTTTTGAAGCCACATCATATTTACACAATAATACACTTTTACACACAAATCGAAGATCCTCAAGTGCCAATTCCTGGTACCATCGCTTTAAGAACTTTTTGCTCTAATTTGGACTATTCTTCAATCTTCTTCCATTCTTTGGGAATTTCAGCGAAAACCTATGTGGGTTCAGAGACAATCGTGGAAGGAATCTTGAGAAAGGAAGCTGACGAAACCGTCTCAATTCAGAAGAGGAAAGCTTGGCGAGGCAGGCGATGTTTTCTTCATTGAACATATCGAGTGGCCTTTTTGTAAGGGTTCTTGTGGACGGTACGTTCAATTTTCGAATGAAGCATCACACGGAAGGTCGTTCAATCATTGTAATACGATATAAATCAAAGTAATTCATTCTAGCATTTGTGAGAAAAAGCGGAAGATCCTTTTTGGAAGACAGCAAATTATGCAGGTTGTGTCAAAAGCAGAAACAACTTCAGCCATCGTTCAGTCGAGCTAAGAACATCAGGAGAACGTAGAACTAGGCTAATATACTCCTAAGTGATATTCATCCACAATGGATAAGTTTGGGGAAGTACCAAAGATATGTCTAGGACATCTTTATTACCACCAGTCCTTGTTTCTCAGTCAACTCAATAGTTCGAAGTTCTGGCCCACTCGTCGTAAGAGTCAACATATCTTCAGATCAGACCCACAGATCCGTAAGGTCACCTCATGCTCCAACACGCAACTTTGGACGTCGTGAAAATTTCAAAAACTACCATAACTTTTTTAATATGTGTGATCTTCGGCTGGAAAATGGTTAGGCAATAGATTGAAAAATCAACTCTCAAACCAGACACCAAGGGTTATCCGTAACGGTAGGTCTAAATATGATGGAGGTAATTATGAACACAGTTCCTAAACTCATTGGTCGGAAGAGAATAACTTATTCATATCAAATAAATTCTGCTAACGTGCGCCATCCAACAATAAGTGTGTGGGAAGCAACCCTTACACAATGTAGCAGCTACACATAGCAACAATAAAGAACTGTCTACAATAATTAAGGCTAAGGAAAATCAGGCAGCTAACACGTTACCCACAAGATAAAACAAGCTCAAGAGCTGAAAATGTTGCTCAACCGACATAAAAATGATAGCATCGAACAGTACCTAAAGGTTAATAAAGTCGTAAAAAAGGTTGCTCTTCAGCCTTTTTGGACGTCACCCAAGCGTTTGACAGGGTTTGGCATACTGGACTCTTTTGTAAAATCAGGAAAATACTACTACCTAGAAGACCGACACTTGTTTGTTAGGTATAACGACCACTCTGCGAAATAAAATCGGGAGTACCACAGGGAAGCGTGCTGGGGCCTCTGCTATACCTATTATACACTGCTGACCTACCTGCCAGCAATAATATTTTCACAGAAACATTCGCCGATGACACTCTCACATTCGCCTCAAATGAAGACCCAAGAACTGCTTCTCATACGGTATACAGCTGTGGGGGGCTGCAGCACACTCCAACATAGAGATCCTGGAAAGGTTCCAGTCGAAAGTTCAATGAATAATAGCAAACGCCCCTTGGTTCGTTCCAAACTACCCAATAACTTGCGACCTACAGATGGAAAACTTTTACGTCAAAGTTCTCACTCTAACAGCCTTGCCACTGACTTAATGCTATACAACCTACAAACAGGACGAAAACTTAAAATTTTTATCCCAAGATTTATTTTTTCGGCCTCAGCTTTTTAATTATTTTGTTCCCAAGAATTATTATGTTAGCCCCCAAAACTATTAATTTAGCCCACATAATTCATTTGGCCTCAAGATTTTATTCATTTTACCCCATGATTTTACTCATTTTACCCTAAGATTTTTTTTATTTTACCCCAAGATTTTATTTATTTATTTTATAGAAGTATTTGAAACTAAAAAAAATCCCACCTTAAACGTATATTGCCACTCAGGCGCTTAGGTTAGAGGTAGGTTTAGTATATTTTTTTTCAATTGATACAAAAGTTGGAATATGATACTAAATGGTATTTGAAACTAAAAAAAACTTACAATGGCTAGATAGAAGCTCATTCCTACAAACTCCTTGCTTACTTTATTTAGTAAGTCTCTAAAACCTTCGGCATACAACTTAAGCCTGGTGTGAAAATTGAAATCTTAGGTAAAAATGTCAAAACCTTGGGGTAAAATTAGTAAAATCTTGGGGTAAAATGAATAAAATCATGGGGTAAAATCTTGGGGCCAAAAGAATGATTCTGTTGGTTAAAATAATAATTTTGGGGGATAATACAATAATTCTTGGGATCAGAAATTTTGGGACCAAAATAATTAAAAAGCTGGGATCGAAAAAATAAATCTGGGGGTAAAAATAGTAATTTTTGGGCTTATAGTGACAATTCATGGGGCCGCGAAAATTGCTACCCTTAAACTAATTGTATTCGAAATAATTATGTACTAGATAGGCGAGGCTGCCAATGGGTAAATGTCCTACATGACACTTGGTTACAAAAAAAATGTTATTGTAAGGTTATACTACAGAATGCAAATATATGGGGAACCAAAAAAAATGTCAAATAAATTATGAACGAAGGAGAAGCTTAAAGGCTGTGTCACTCAACATTACGGAAACTTCGATGAAAGCATCATGGCTCTTCAGCAGAAAGTCCCCCGATGAATGGACACAGAAAAGGAGTGCTGTTGGTGAAGAACCAAAGGTAAAATCGACCAATATCAACATCGTGACCATGGATCAAATTGAAACGGGAGGTTCCTGTCATCTTTAGAACTTTCCAAGAAGGACATCGACTGTAAGTAACTATGACGTTCCGAAAGAATGTGAATATTAGGAATAGAACCAAACGGTTTTTTGAAAAGGAACCAGGAAGATTTGCTAATTCTTGTGTATGAAAAAGGGTTGAATTTGGAGATTATTTCATGAAAAAAATGCAAGGCATCAATAGTGAGCTGAAAGACAAAAAAATATTTGTATTCAATAGTCCTCACTTTATGCCACTTGTTCGTGAGCTGCAAGCCCATTTATGAGAAGAGTCCCATCGGATCAATGGGGGAAATTGTCGAAGGCAGCTGGTGCATTTCCGTAATGGAAGAGAAGATTCGAAAAATTCCAAAAAATTTCGGTGATTGCAGTTGTAATTTCTCAACCAATTATTGGTTCAGGCGAAACTCGTTCTGAGAAACTGATCCGCCATTTTGATCAAGGATATTGATGAAGATGTTGCCATTCAGTTATTTTCAAAATTTAAAAATCCAAAAGCGTACGAGGGCCCTAAGTTAATAGGAAAACGCTAGTTCTTCCTGGAAGATCGACTCTGCCAGTGTTAATGAGACGGAATTTTAGGAAATTGATGCTGGTGCTGATAACCGAAACAGTTAATTTTTTGGGAAACCAAGAGAATTATTGTTGCTGCTTCCATTAAACTGGACACAATTTGTTGAAAGAATTAGGCAGTTTAGCGCCTTTTCGAACAAAGAAATTTGTTCTTTCAAGCCGAAAGTAACGATCGAATTTCGCAAAAAATAAACGACCTCGTCGAAATGCGAGCTTTTTAAAGACACGATCTCATGAAATATAATAATTAAATGGGACGCACTACTGTGTCAAAACTTCTGAATTATACCGGCAATAATTCAGCCCTTTAAGTCCAAGTTCATGTAACAAGTGCAAATATTAGCCAGTTTCGGGCACGCGAAGTGGAAAGATTTGGGAAAATCGATACTTAACGTGGGAGCTTCCCCAAAACAAATAAATCACTAAACGTTTTCGTATAGAGAGAAGAACGGCGAGCCAAAACACAAATTCAACAACTCGGAACGTTTTGGGGGGTAAAAAGAAAAGAGGATCAAAGATAAATGGGAAAAAGTTATTAGAAATTCCGAAAGCCGATTTGATTTAATGAGCGTATCGAGTTTCAATAAAGCAATTTATCACCTTATATACAGTGTTTCATTACGCTATTATCTTTTCGCTGTATTCAATTCAAGGGTAGTTTATGATGACGTTTTGGTACATGGTGACGTCACGGTGGTTGAAAGAACGCCTGCGTTCTGTATGTGAAATGTTCACGGTCGACGCGATCGACTCGACGCTAAGCTGGGACGCCCCAGCAGCGCATGAAACATCCAGTACCCGGCGCGTCGTTTACGTTGAAATTTGTGTGAACGCGCGCGGTCAAGAACCACGACTATTTACTGTGTCTGTGTATGTATACATGCTATTGTTTAACATCGAAGCGAAACTACGAGAACATAGAGTAAAAGGTTCGTATTTTTTCTTCATTATTTTCAACAATTTTGAAGGTCAGACCTTTTTTTGTTAACGCTAAATAGCCAAAAACCGGGGGCTAACGCACCTACATTGATTAGTTGTTAAATAAACGTTTCCGTTTTGACTGTTTTGAAACGTGCAAACCGATACTCGTTACATTCCATCGAGGTTGATGGGAAAATGCGTCGGGGGTGGGGGTAGGGGGCATTTTTTTTGTAGAGAGAGTACAAAAACCTCAAAGCTTGGGATAGGTTTTCAAAATTCGCATCGATTTCATCCATGCCCTTCCTTAAACCAATTTGGTTGGTGGGAAGGTCTTCGTCGTCAACGAGAAACATAAAATAAATGTAAATAGGTTAAGCGTAATTTTTATTTATAGTTAGAACAATGACTTTTTATGCGCAAAATGTGAAACATCTCAAACGCATAATAAAACGTGTTTCTTTTTTACATATTGGTTGTCATTCGCGAGCTATGAGGAGTTGACCCGCCCCTCCTACAGACTGTCGCATGTAATAGTTTTTTTAAATGTATGTTGCTGGTCAGCGACCCTCTCATAACTATCAAGCGTGTTTTGGTCGCAAAATTTCCATCGCTCTCATGACAAATAGCTTAGGTAAACGGACGAAACCAACCCTTAGGGTTCCCCGAAACAAACGCTCAAGAAACTAAGAACGTTCCAAAAAGATCTCTTACCTTTTCGGCACTTAGGGTGGGGTGATTTTCAACGATCATGACATAGGGAATCCGCAGAACAAAAACGAAGCGCTGAACCTAAATGAAAATTAGGAAGAAATCGTCTGGATTGACAATTGAAATGGAAAATCCCAGTCACTACCAACAGTGGTTCGTTTTCATGAGTGTAGGGGAAAAACCCCTGGAAAAAAAAACCGGAAAAAAACCCCCAGGAAAAAACCCCCGGAAGAAAATCCCCCAAAAATTGAAAAAATATACTAAACCTGCAAATAACCTAGGCGCTTTAGTAGTAATCTACGTTTAAGTGCAGCATTTTTTTAACTTCCAAACTTTGTTTAGTGTCATGTTGCCATTTTGTATCAATTGAAAAAAAATATACTAAACCTGCAAATAACCTAGGCGGCTTTAGTGACAATCTAAGTTTAAGTTTAGCATTATTTTAACTTCCAAACATTGTTTAGTGTCATGTTGCCATTTTGTATCAATTGAAAAAAAATATACTAAACCTGCAAATAACCTAGGCGGCTTTAGTGACAATCTACGTTTAAGTTTAGCATTTTTTTTACTGCCAAACTTTGTTTAGTGTCATGTTGCCATTTTGTATCAATTGAAAAAAAATATACTAAACCTGCAAATAACCTAGGCGCTCTAGTGGCAACCTACATTTAGGTGTAGCATTTTTTTACTTCCACACTTTGTTTACTGCCATGTTGCCATTTTGTATGAATTAAAAAAAAAATACTAAACCTGCAAATAACCTAGGCGCTTTAGTGGCAATCTACGTTTAAGTTTAGCATTTTTTTTACTTCCAAACTTTGTTTAGTGTCATGTTGCCATTTTGTATGAATTGAAAAAAAATATACTAAACCTGCAAATAACATAGGCGCTTTAGTGGCAATCTACGTTGAAGTTTAGCATTTTTTTACTTCCAAACTTTTTTTAGTGTCATGTTGCCATTTTGTATCAATTGAAAAAAAATATACTAAACCTGCAAATAACCTAGGCGTTTTAGTGGCAATCTACGTTTAAGTTTAGCATTTTTTTACTTTCAAACTTTGTTTAGTGTCATGTTGCCATTTTGTATGAATTGAAAAAATATATACTAAACCTGCAAATAACCTAGGCGCTTTAGTGGCAATCTACGTTTAAGTTTAGCATTTTTTTTTACTTCCAAACTTTGCTTAGTGTCATGTTGCCATTTTGTATCTATTGAAAAAAAAATATACTAAACCTGCAAATAACCTAGGCGCTTTAGTGGCAATCTACGTTTAAGTTTAGCATTTTTTTTACTTCCAAACTTTGTTTAGTGTCATGTTGCCATTTTGTATCAATTGAAATAAAAATATACTAAACCTGCAAATAACCTAGGCGCTTTAGTGGCAATCTACGTTTAAGTTTAGCATTTTTTTACTTCCAAACTTTGTTTAGTGTCATGTTGCCATTTTGTATCAATTGAAAAAAAATATACTAAACCTGCAAATAACCTAGGCGTTTTAGTGGCAATCTACGTTTAAGTTTAGCATTTTTTTTACTTCCAAACTTTGCTTAGTGTCATGTTGCCATTTTGTATCCATTGAAAAAAAATATACTAAACCTGCAAATAACCTAGGCGCTTTAGTGGCAATCTACATTTAAGTGTAGCATTTTTTTACTTCCAAACTTTGTTTACTGTCATGTTGCCATTTTGTATGAATTGAAAAAAAATATACTAAACCTGCAAATAACCTAGGCGCTTTAGTGGCAATCTACGTTGAAGTTTAGCATTTTTTTACTTCCAAACTTTTTTTAGTGTCATGTTGCCATTTTGTATCAATTGAAAAAAATATACTAAACCTGCAAATAACCTAGGCGTTTTAGTGGCAATCTACGTTTAAGTTTAGCATTTTTTTACTTTCAAACTTTGTTTAGTGTCATGTTGCCATTTTGTATGAATTGAAAAAATATATACTAAACCTGCAAATAACCTAGGCGCTTTAGTGGCAATCTACGTTTAAGTTTAGCATTTTTTTTTACTTCCAAACTTTGCTTAGTGTCATGTTGCCATTTTGTATCTATTGAAAAAAAAATATACTAAACCTGCAAATAACCTAGGCGCTTTAGTGGCAATCTACGTTTAAGTTTAGCATTTTTTTTACTTCCAAACTTTGTTTAGTGTCATGTTGCCATTTTGTATCAATTGAAATAAAAATATACTAAACCTGCAAATAACCTAGGCGCTTTAGTGGCAATCTACGTTTAAGTTTAGCATTTTTTTACTTCCAAACTTTGTTTACTGTCATGTTGCCATTTTGTATGAATTGAAAAAAAATATACTAAACCTGCAAATAACCTAGGCGCTTTAGTGGCAATCTACGTTGAAGTTTAGCATTTTTTTACTTCCAAACTTTTTTTAGTGTCATGTTGCCATTTTGTATCAATTGAAAAAAAATATACTAAACCTGCAAATAACCTAGGCGTTTTAGTGGCAATCTACGTTTAAGTTTAGCATTTTTTTACTTCCAAACTTTGTTTAGTGTCATGTTGCCATTTTGTATCAATTGAAAAAAAATATACTAAACCTGCAAATAACCTAGGCGCTTTAGTGGCAATCTACGTTTAAGTTTAGCATTTTTTTTACTTCCAAACTTTGTTTAGTGTCATGTTGCCATTTTGTATCAATTGAAAAAAAATATACTAAACCTGCAAATAACCTAGGCGTTTTAGTGGCAATCTACGTTTAAGTTTAGCATTTTTTTTACTTCCAAACTTTGTTTAGTGTCATGTTGCCATTTTGTCTCGATTGAAAAAAAAATATACTAAACCTGCAAATAACCTAGGCGCTTTAGTGGCAATCTACGTTTAAGTTTAGCATTTTTTTACTTCCAAACTTTGTTTAGTGTCATGTTGCCATTTTGTATCATTTAAAAAAAATATACTAAACCTGCAAATAACCTAGGCGCTTTAGTGGCAATCTACGTTTAAGTTTAGCATTTTTTTTACTTTCAAACTTTGTTTAGTGTCATGTTGCCATTTTGTATGAAATGAAAAATAATATACTAAACCTGCAAATAACCTAGGCGCTTTAGTGGCAATCTACGTCTAAGTTTAGCATTTTTTTTACTTCCAAACTTTGCTTAGTGTCATGTTGCCATTTTGTATCCATTGAAAAAAAATATACTAAACCTGCAAATAACCTAGGCGGCTTTAGTGACAATCTACGTTTAAGTTTAGCATTTTTTTACTTCCAAACTTTGTATATTTATATATCTATTTATTCACAGCCATCTATAATTATTTTTCGGGGGTTTTTCTTCCGTGGGTTTTTTTCCTGGGGTCTTTTTCGGGGGGTTTTTTCCGGGTTTTTTTTCGGGGGTTTTTTTCCAGGGTTTTTGGCCGAACCCCCGTTTTCATACCGCGTTCACTACTAGCGCTCATCTGTAGAAGAAGAGACTCAGAGATATCAAGATGAAGATGCCCGTTTCCCAAGCTGGCATCTTCAAATTCGCCGAGACCGATTTGTTCTAAAGGGTGGTTTTTTGCTATTTGGTTTTTTAAAGTTAAGTTTTTGACAGTTCACGCGTGATTCGTGACATTTTTATGTCAAAGTCAAAAATGTTCAGTTTCCCTTGCTATTTCATTATGAAACGAACAACAATTTCATTATCAAAATTCGTGCTCTGTGAAAAATATGTTTCGCAAGTTACGTCCATTGTGGTTGTCATAATCGACCCGATCGTAGCAATTGGGTTTGCGTTATTGGACCACCTGGAAGATTTTGCGTCTAAAACCATACAAAATATAGCTGGAGCCGGGCGACCTACCACAACGTCGTCTTTTCGACTGGATGAAAATTGAAAAATGAAAACTTGTTTTCAGCGACGAGGCTCATGTTTGGCTCAATCGGTACGTGAATAAGCATAATTGCCGAATTTGGTCCGAAGAGCGGCGAGATGCTGTTCAAGAGCTGCCAATGCACCCTGAAAATGCTGGTGCCATCATTGGACCGTACTTCTTCAAAGACAATGATGGCCGCAACGTAACGGTCAATGGAGCAAGGTACCGTTCGATGATCTCGGACTTTTTTGACCACATTAGAAGAATAATTGTAGACATGTGATTTCAACAGGACGCGATACCATGAACCAATTGAGAGGCAAGTTTGGCAAGCGATTAATCTCACGTTTTAGCGCTGTCAATTGACCGCTTAAACGCTTAAAAATCAATTTTTGGAAACAGCATAAAGGTTTCGCTTCCAATCCCTACATTCTTACGTAAGTTCATCCTTCGGAAGATCTTCCTCACGATTGGAGTACTAATCGCAAAGTTTTTTCATTTCCTCTTGCCATAATGTTTTCTTGCTCAGCGTATCTGTTGCTTGAGTTTTATTTGTACAAACATCCTATCCTTTATCACGAATCTGGTCCCTTCCCATTTTGTACTATTTTTTCTTTAAGTGGATTGAAATACGAGGTGATATCCAATAATTCCATGAATTTGAATGATACGCGCGAACCAATCACAGTACGTAATCTCGCGAGTAGGATGATTATTGGTGGTCCTTTAGTTTTTGACACCATACGACGAAGATGAAAATGAAACTGAAGAGGAGTAGATTCGACATCAAAGAAGAAATTAAGGAGGAATCGTAAGAGTTTGCTAAGAGAAACGCTGGCAATACGTAGACAATTAAATTTTCATTGAAACCATAAACTTTTGGATAAATTGTTTTGGATCTCCTTCCCTCTCACATCCTTCTTGTGTTGTTTATCACGGTCTAGTTCTCACATTCGTACGGTATAATTTAACTCTTTCTGAGTTTTCCTTTTTAGCCATATTTTGGAGAGCCTGCCAACTACCTCGGTTCTTTCGTCCATTTCTTCTTCGATTTTATTTTCCTGGGTTTATTATTATTATTGGTTCTAGGGGTGGTCCCAATAGGTTCCCGCACTGCGACCGTTTGGTCTATTGTGCTCCCCGGTGTTGTCTACCCTTCAAGAATACCTGCATCTTTCACAAAGTCCAGGATTTTAGTAGGGCGAATCTTCGTTACTTCCTCTTGTGTAATTTTTTCATTTCCAAGTAGGAGTTCCCTTGCCTTTATGAATGCCTCACATTGGCAAATGACGTGATAGGGCGTTTCATCTGCCTCACCACAACCCCTGCATGTCGGGCTTTCAGTCAGTCCCATGTTGTGCAGGTGTTTGTTCATGCGACAGTGGCCCGTGACCATTTCTGTCGCAAGTTTTATCTTCGTCCTGCTTAACTTTAAGATGGGCGTAGCTAGGTCACCGTTTGGGGTTTCCAGGAAGATCTTGGAATGACTCTGTCCTGGGATTTTCGACCAATGTCTGCAATGCTCTTTCGTGAGTATTGCTTGAATCTCCTTTTTGACTGTGTTATAAGTCATCCCACAAGCTGGTTCGGGTCCTATGAATGGATTCTCGCAAGCTCGTCAGCAACCTGGTTACCTGCGATTCCCGCATGCCCAGGTGCCCACACTAGTGTGACTGAGTTGCACTTACCTAGGGCGTTTAGCATTTGTGTGCATTCAAGGACTAGCCCTGAATTTACCACATATGAGTCTATTGCTGCAATCGCTGCTTTGCTGTCTGTCACTATAAAGATTTTCCTTTTGATAAGGTTCTCTTTTAATAGTTGAGCAGCCGCCGTCAGGACTGCATATACCTCGGCTTGGAATATGGTCGCTTGTTGTCATAGGCTTACAGAAATTCTGCAGCCTCGTCCATTGCTCCCGTATACTCCAGAGCCAGTGCCCTTTTTGGTTGGTTTTCCTGGGTTACTACGTGGATATTTAGGGCATTTGACATATAATTGATACTTTCTTCTTTGTCTTGCCATTATCATTATTTTAGTCTCACGCAGCATCAACTTCGTGCCAATTATTTTAACATCGTTCATTGCTGGGATAGCTCACTTGCTCTAAGTTTTCTTGAAGATTCATGCCAGACCCTTTTAGGCTTTTCATCGCTAAAATTATTTCTTATGGTGCTTGTCTAGGTCACTCCATATTTTCGTCTTTTCAGCATGTAAAATATCTTCTCTAGTTTTTATGATTTTTCTCTGTCTCCATTTTATGAACCCGCCTTTGTCCTATTCGAATTTTCCAAGTACAGGTCCATGATTGGACTTGAATCCGTTAATATTTTCCCTTCTTTGCCTTTGATTTCTTGGAAGGTTCGGTTTTTCTTATTTCTTATTATTTTTCACATGATAGTTATTTCTTGATACACCACTTCTTCTCTCGTTATCTTGCATTGGTTCTTCTTTTCCTTTTCTACACTTTTAATCTTATTATTCCATGTCTTCTTTAATATTTCCCAGTCAATCGTCGACTGTTGTCTCAATATTTGTCTTGTGTCCCTGTTCTTAAGTTTACAGCTTCTTGTTTTTTTTATCTCTCTTCATTTCTTTGTGGTTTGCTTTCCCATGTAGTGTCAGTTTTTCTTTTACTACTTTTACTTCCAATTTCATGTCCTCTTCTTTTCTCTAACTTCTACTTCTTCTACGGCACCCTTTCTTTCCATAATAGTACTATTCCTTATGAATCGTAATTTTATTAGTCTAAAATTTGTGTTAACAACCTACTCTCGTTCAAAGTATGCTTAGCCATTTCTGCCGTTCTCTCTGGTAGTCTAAGGCTCTTTGTTAGCTTTAATGTTTTTAATTATTATACTTCTTCTATTTCTATTTCGCTTTCAGTTTGTTCCACCACTATATTTCTTCCGTTACCTTTGATGTTGTACGTTTTATCTCTTCTTCGATCTCTCTCACTTTTTCACCAATATTGTCCCATTCTTCATCGTGCCAATCTTTTTTCTATTTTCATGTTCTCCCATGTATTTTTTTCACTATGTTTTGTGTATTTAGTTAAAAGTTGACCTCAATAGTGTTAAAAAACCCATTAAGTAAAGCTATTTCGCCCGTAGCAAAAATGGACAAAGATTTCCTTTGTATTTTACCATCGCCTTAATATAACTGAAGACCGTGAACCTCTTTAGTGACTTATATGAAAGCGTATAAAATAAATTAAAAAGAATTGTTAAATTCCAAAACTTGAACGAAATAATCTGGAAATTAAAAATTCATACAATTGTCATCGCTAATTCTCGTAATTTAAATAAGATCCTTCCACCCCCACCCTTATATTCGAACTTTAAAACCACCAAAAAGGAAATGAGAAAATTCCGAAAGATTAATGAAGTTCTTTTTTTCAATTACAAGTATAATCCCAACGTTCCTAAACAAAGTAAATACTTATATATTATTACGTTCTTGGTATATATTACTTTGGATTAAGGGAACGTTGGGAACTTTCTTATTTATCTTTCATATTTATTTTATATAACGTTTTTATTAGATTTTTACTTAGGTACATTGTGAGGTAGAGCACAATGACAAATCCTTAGGGAACATTAAACTCGTATCCGCATACATTTTAAGCTTAGGGTATTTTCAGTAACCGCCGTAGATTATATCTATGGTAATTTGGAAGGGGTGGTCGTTTTGATAATGGTATAATACTTAAGATATATTACTGCAAAGGGCGGCAATGGTTGATGTTGCCGGGTCTCTCGCTCTGCACTACGTTCGGATCATGTGTTTTTTTTTTCATGTTAACAGCTCCCACCTGAAACCAGGTTTTTGGCACGGAGATGTGATAAATGATCTTCTAATCTATTGTTGTTCCTAAACGCCAGCTTTGCGAGAAGGTCAGTGCAATTCCAATGAATAAGGGATACACCTTTCTTCTAACTGGCGAGATTCTCCTGTCCTACCATTGAACTTGGCTCCTAGACAAAGTGCCAGTTTTGGGCGTGTTGACCAGCGTCGAGCTCTTTGTTTGTGATTGGCTTTATGGCGGTGAAAATATAGTGACGATTGTGGAGATAATTGTGCCGGAATCAGCGCCTTTTCAAGCTTTGATACGAATGGGATTTTTGGGAGATGACCATGATGCGGACGGATTCCTACCCTTAGAGAATTTTAGGGGGGCGAATCTTCGTTAGCTACGTCATCTATTCATTTCATTACCTTTGTGTATGCCTCACATTGGCAAATGACGTGTGGTATGGCGTTCTTCTTCCTCACCACAACCTCCGCATAGCGGACTGTTGGCCAATCCTTTAAGACTAAGTCCCCGTTTGGGTTTTCCAGAAAGGTTTTAGTATGAAGCTTTCCTGAAATGTTCAACCAGTGTTTCCAGTACTCTTTTGTGTGAGTATTGCCCGAATCTCATTTTTAGCTGTGTTATAATATAATCCCACAGGTCGGTTCGGATCCCATGAGTTGTTTATCGCTGCTATATCTCGTAAACTCGTCAGCAACCTTCTCGCGTTTCCAGGTGGCCACACTGTGGTCCACTTAACAACGTGATTGAAGGAAGGAAGCATGCATCAATTATTTAAGACTAAAAATTTTCAAAAAAGTCCGTCATGATGATTGATACATAAGTTACATTTTTTTAAATGCTGTTCTAACTGAATGTCCATCAGTATTTACAAAAGCTTCCATCACAGCTTCCCTAAGGTCATGTACACCTTTTTTTTACCATCCCCTATAACTAAAAATCTAAAACAGAAAAATCGGGGGCGTTTCGTCCTATCCATGAATTACGAAATGTTTCGTTTAAATGATTTCGTACCTACTGTTATTTGATTATGTGGTGGTGCCCCTTCGCGTTGAAACCATTTGAGGTCTAACATTTTTCAAAATCGTTGTGCAGAAAGTGAAGGTAACGATCACCAGTTAATGTATCATCAAAAATGTATGGTCCAAGAATTGCTTTCGTTTCAATTTCACCTGCCAATAAGTTTATTTCTACCTCCTGATTAATGCCTTTTGCAGGATTATTTGGATTACGGAAAGAACCATACTTTCTCAAATTATCATACGATCTCTTAAGGTAGGTAGAGAAGGATGGCGTGATCAAAATAGCGTTCGAAATATTGTTGGGGCTCTTAAATGACATTTTTACGGCACAAAACTTGATCATATCACGCTTTTCCTCATTAGACAAATTCATAATGCGACACTAAAAACAAAAAATGGCCATAATTTCTATATTTATGAGTGATATTGTTAGAAGCCGCTGAAAAAGGACCTTTTTTATAAAGTCATGGCCAACTATGGTTTCCATCCAGATATCTAGTTAGCCATGCATTTTTTTCAAAAAAAGAAAATCTCATTGAATTGAACTGCTAAAACTGCAATTCTTTCCCCATTTAATCGTCTCTCTATCTCTGCTAGTTTCCAAGATTTCCATGCTAAGCATTGGAAAAAACTCACCCTGTATGTTGTATGTGTATGTGTAAAAATCAAAATTGGAGAATCACTTGTTTAATTGTTATTTTAATTAACAGCAATAAAAACACCGTATTTAGGATTTTCCTGGCTGACGGTCAGTTTTAACTTATCATAAAATTGTTATTGTTCCATAAATTGTTACCAAATTAAAAAATGTTGTAGCACACATACTTCTCAAAAGTGGAAAACCCATAAATGTTGATTATTGATATATTTAACTGGTTTTATTATCTATAACCGAAAATTTACTATTTTCCAACACACGGAAACTAAAGAAAAAATTCTTCTTTTAAATGCTAAATTTGTATTACTGGAATCAAGATGCATTATTCCTTTATTGAAAACAAAATTTGTTTTCTTGTAATTCAAAGTAAATGTTATGATTATTGCGAAAGAAAGACGCACATATTCCCGCGAGAGGTAATCTACCACAATGCAAACAGCGAGTGGCAAACCACAACAATGTGATTTTTCTTTTACATTGTATAATAGTGTACGACAACAACTTCCGCGCGAACTGCACTTCACCGCGCGAATCGAAGCATCCATTCTTTCTTCCAAAATTTCTTTTAAAAAATACCATACAAAAATACAACTTTTTCCTTAAAACGTTTTTTCTGAAGTCACTAAACAAAAAAACGAAAAAATAATTTTTTTCAGATATCTAGTTAGCCATGCATTTTTTTCAAAAAACGAATAGCTCATTAAATTGAGCTGGTAAAACTGCAATTCTTTCCCCATTTAATCGTCTCTCTATCTCTGTTAGTTTCCAAGACTCCTATGCTAAACCTCGGAAAAAACTCACAATGTATATTATTTCTTACTATGCCGCTAAACTTTAACCAGTTTGTAATATTTTACAAGCAAAGGCAATTAATCTTCTGCTGAAGTTTAAGGTGAAGGCTGCTAAGACCCCGTTTGGGGTTTCCAGAAATATCTTGGAATGACTCTGTCCTGGGATTTTCGACCAGTGTCTGCAATGCTCTTTCATGAGTATTGCCTGAATTTCATTTTTGGCCGGTCGGGGTCCTATAAATGGTTTTGCGCTTGCCATTCTCGCAAGCTCGTCAGCAACCTGGTTACCTACGATTCCCGCGTGCTCAGATGACCACACTAGTGTGACTGTGCATAGTGCCTTTAGCATTTGTGCGCATTCAAGGAGTAGCCCTGAATTGACCACATATGCTATCTTTTTTTTTTCCTTTCATGGGAATTAGGGAATGCCTATCGCACACCTCACCTGGTATCTATGGCGAGGGTAGTGTGGGGTCGCACCCACTAATCCTACTCATGTGTGAATGGCAGGGTAACCGCATCACCATAGGCATTCTTCTGGTTGCCTCCTGCTTCTTGTGCTTTACTTATCTTGGCCGTGTCGCAGTTGACTACTCAAATATTTAAATGCGCGCTGTGAAAGCATAGGTGCGTTTCCCGAATTACTTGTGGGTAAACACATTAAAACAAATTAAAATCTCGCGTATCAATCATTACGAATTACAAAATGTACACATCACACACTTGTGGGTAAGCACATACACACAAAAAAAAGAAACATAAAGACCTATTATGGCCTATCTCCTAATTCCGGCTATCTATGTCATATGAGACTGTTGACCCGGCCCGGAGCGTTCTTCTGTTCTCCATTGTTCTCGCTCAGGGCTGTCTTCCCTTCTATCTCTCTTGTGTCTATTACAATATGACAGGAGGGCCACCTTCGTTTTATCGGGGACTAGCCTGAGTTTCTTGGATGGTATCCAGTCGTTTATGTCATCAATTGTGTGCTGGAAGTTTCCTATCCACCACAACTATTGATAAGTCATCCGCGAAACATCAGTTGGACTCCCTCTGGCACCCTTAGTTCCAGTACGCCGTTGTAAGTGGCGTTCCACAGTGTCGGTGTTAAGATTCGGCCCTGCGGAACTCTGGCTGGTTATCATGCCCTTCCGGTTTTATTGACCTCACCTCTCTATTCCGGAAGTAGCTCGCCAAAATCCGAAGGAAGTACCGCAAGTCGTTCTTACGCATCGATTATGTCTTTGTGACCCGGGGAGTTAAAAGCGTATTGGAGTGATGCCACTATGCATATCTCCCTGGTCCTGTGCGTGCCGGAATTTGCTCTCCTCTGCAGGTCGACTATCTGTTCGATTTCCGTGGTGTTGGCTCTTCCCTTGCGAAAGCCGTGTTGGCTCTACGAAAGTTGTCAATCAATCAAATAGGTTTATTGTATTTTTTTACATATTAATCAAATAAATACATGATTCTATTCCCCATCGTAAAACTACTCCCGCCTGTCCTTCCCGCTACTTTCCACTTTTTCCCTCCTTTCTAGCACTTCCTTCATCCATCCCAACCCTTCCCCCTTCGCTCCTAGTATCTCCTTTCTTACCCTTCTCTCTACTCTCATCTCCTCGCATTCCCTTAACATATGCGCCATGCTCTCCCTCCCCTCCCTACACATTCTGCAAACTCTCTCCTCCTCCTCCCGCCAATACCTATTCTCTCTCTCCTCGTTTCCACACCTAAACCTCGCTACAATTCTTTTTTCCTTCAGACCTATCTCCCCTGTCAGGTACTTGGCCTTGCCCTCTGCCATGATCTCTCCATATCCCTCATTATACCTTCCTCCGACTATCTTCTCACTCCTTTCCTGCCCTTGCACATCCTTATCCCTCATGGCCACCTCCTCTACCATCTCTCTTCCTTCCTCCCTTCTTCTTTCTACCTCCTCCCTCGCATACCCCACCCTCTCGTAATATAGTCTCCTGTCCTCTTGCCCATACTTTATCCGCTTCCCCCTCATGTCCTTCATACATTCATTCACCATTATTATTTCTGCCTTCTTCCTGACCTCCTCCTCGTACTTCACTGCCTTCTTTCCCGCCGGCACTCTCAATTTTTCCACTTTCGCCTCTTCCCCCACAATGTACCCCGATGTCTCCCTGTCCAAACCCAGCGTCCATCTCCAATACTTCTCTTGCACCTTTTCCAAACTCTCCCACTCCTTCCACCCCCATATCTCTGCTCCGTATCCCATCACGCTCCTCACCAACTTATCAAATAACCATCTCCTCTTTTCCATGTCCTTCCCGAACACTCTTTCCCCTATCCCCCACACACTCCCCACTACCCTATTTCCTCTCTTGGCCAGTTCCCTTATGTGTCCCTCGTCCTTATTATCATATCTGACTACATATCCCAATTACTTTCACTCCTTTACACTTTCTAGCTCCTCCCCCCCACCACTTTGACTTCCCTCCCCTCCCTCTTCTTTTCTGAAATACCATTATCTTCGTCTTGGCCCCGTTTACCCCTAAGTCTTTTTTCCCCAAGTACCCCTTCATGACTCCCATTCCCCCCCTTATTTCGTTCTCACTGTCTGCTACCACCACTACATCATCCGCGTACGCGAGCGCCCACACTTTCACCCTCCCTATCACTACCCCTCCTCTTTGGTGTCTCCGCAACTCCTCCTCCAGGTCTCCTATGTATAGCGCGAATAAATTCGGGCTCAACGGGCATCCCTGCCGAAAGTTGTCTTGGTCCAGTCTCTTCTTAATAATCTTTTCGAAAATTTTCCCAGCGTAATCCACCAGGCAGATCGGCTTATACGCTTCAGTCATCTTGGGGATTAATATTAGATTAGCCTCTTTACATTCCTGCGGGTATCTCCCCGTGTGTAGATATCTATTAGCCAGGTTCGCCCATATCTCCGACTTCGCCCTTGCGACCTGTTTAACTACGAAGGCCGGCACCTGGTCTGGTCCGCGGAGTTCCCTTACCGCCGCGCCGCCTCTACTTCGTTGACCGTAACCTGTGGGAATTTGAATGATGTTACCTCGATGTGATGTCTTCCCTCCTCCTCACATCTTGGGAATAGTTTGGTGATACACATCATCGGTCCACCCTACCCCGTTCTTCCTTTGTGCAAGTTTCTTATTAGCAATTTTGTATGCTCTGCCCCAAATGCCCTGCTCAAGTTCGTCGCAGAGTGTTTTCCATTGAACCTTTTTACTTTTCATTATTAATTTCCCCAGGGTCATGCGCGCACTTTACATTTCTGTCAGTGCTTGTTGTAGTGCGCCTGGCTTTCACGCATTACTTCCTTGCATCGGCAATGGTGTCATTCCACCAGTATACTGCTCTCCCGCCGGTTTTCCTCTTGGGCATGATGTTGTCACAAATCCTCCTTAGCTGTTTTCGAAGTTCAGTCGCTCCGTTTATTTGATGTAATGTTTCAATCTGTTGGGTGAGTCCTTGTACATCCATCTTGTTGTTGTTCCACCCTTGTGCTTGGTGTGTGTGTTCTTTTGCTATCTGTGACTATAAAGATTTTCCCTCGTCCATTGCTCCCGTATACTCCACAGCCAGCGCTCTTAGTGGTTTTCGAGGCGTCTGCCTAATACACGATTCCATTCAGCTTTGCTTTACTGGAATTATTCTCCCAGTCATGCCCAGTGAGGATTGTTAACCAAGGAGATTTGACGATCCCTCCTCGTCGTTAACTCTCAGCCGGTATGCCCCTCTGAGCGCCTCTGCCCTAATTACTATAATAAGTTTAGGTTGAAAAGGGTCTCCATTGCTGCAGTAGGGGTCCCCCCGTATTTCCAAGGCAAGCCCTAAGCTGCACCTTGCTATGTTTCTGTATGTTCTTCTGGGTGATGGTTTATGCCACCACACCAGTGAAGCATACGTAATGATCGGTCTGATCATTCTGGTGTATACCCAGTGGGTCATCATTGGAGATAAGCCCCACTTGCTTCTGAACGCTCGCCTACAGGCCCACAGGGACTTTGTGGCTAGGTTCGCTGTCTTGTCTAGGTCAGCCCTTGGTCTAGCGTTATGCCCAAGTATTTGCCTTCTCCCACTACCTGGATTACTGAATAATTTCTTAAGATTTCCATAATTTTTCATGTGTTTGTGGGGAATTTTCAAAAAGGGTTTAGGGATGCAAGAAAATTGATATGATATGCGTTTAGCTCATCGACAATTTTACAATTTGAGCAATTTTCCAAAAGTGTAAGTTTCAATACGTGAACTCGTTTCCGTCGACAAAACGGAAAATTTCAACATAATTTCGGAAACTCATCCATAATTTACGATTACCGAAAACGTGAACACATTTATTTTTATTTCAGCAAAAAAAAAAAATGGAAAATTATACGGTAACAGAAATCGCACATTTCACCGAATTTCATCTGAAACATTTGTAGCACTTTTATGTATTTATCTGAGAAACTTTATTGGAAAAATTCAAACGACACGGAGGATATTGAATTGAAGGTAGGTAATACAAAATTTGAAATATTATTTTATTTATATGAAGCTCGCGATCTCGTGGGGTTCTTTTTTCAAATTTTAAAATGGAAGTCGCTTAATTAATTCATAGGTTAGGTGCACACTTTAATCACGCTACTTAAATATTTTTTAACACATGAATTTCATAAAATTATAAGTCGTTTATTTACAAAATCGAAAAGATGCTTATCTTTTTTATGGACGGTTTATGTTAATCGAAAATATAAAGGGTTGTTATTTACATAATTCTTATTGCTGCACTCGTATTTGCATAATCAATGAGCTTTTGGCACGTATATGATATTTTCCGACGTATTGCACGCGCTTAAAGGATATACGGTAAATGCTGAAGGAATTCGGAGATATAGAAAAATTGATCTCGTAATGTTTTTCGTTATCCCTCGTAAAATTCTATTTGTACAGCAAAAAAGTTTGAGATGCGATGACGTGAAATTGCTTTCGATTTAACGGCTCTACGTAATGTATTTTCGGTACCGTTGCAAAAAAAAGGTGACAAATTGCGCGTTTCTTATACAGATTCCATTAGAAATGACATCCATCGCGATATTTATTTTGTATTATCCTTCAATCTCAAAAATCAACAAATTCAATCGAAGCGAAAATTTAAAATGTAAGTAACGGATTAAAAAACCCTTTCGCTGGTTTCCTTTTACAATATAATTCTAATCAAATTTTGAAAACCGCTCGACGTTCCAACCGAAAGATTTCTTTGAGCTACGTTAAGAATGTGGCCGCAACGAACTTTAAGTGTTAAATCCACGGGCGCTCAGTTTATGGAGAAATATGGACCGGGGCTACTTTTGGGAAGCAAGAGAAAGGAATTCTTTTTTTTGCGTTTTTCTCAAAAGTGATTTACACGGACATGTCTGTTTTTGAATGAACGCTCCTCAAATAATGACTGAATGTGGGCAAAATATTAAAGGTAACAAGATAAGCGAACTGTTTGACGTTACAAAACTAAAACATTGACAATGATCTTTCGATCACAAATTATATGAATTAACGAATTTAAGTAAGTAATTCAAAGGTTCTTATAGAACAAAAAATAGGTGAATACATTGACGAATTCACTACTTGAAGTTAGGATACTCATAAAGTAAAGCTGATACGAGTTCCGTACTCAGGAACTCGATAATTATAGTGATCATGATATAAGACTATAGAGTAGACCAAGACAACTTCATTAATACCTCACTTATGGCGCGGAACCCTAGGGATCAAAAGTTATAAGGATCCAAAATTTAACATGGGAGTATATGGGAAATACATTAAAATCAATTTTTTATGTCAAATTGTTGGAAATGATGCCGTGAGCCTAAGTAAAGTGGTTTTAGACCTGGCAAATAAATGCACAAGACGCGGCGGGTTCCCTGTTTTTGTATACATTGAAAAAAATATACTAAACCTGCAAATTAGTTACCTAGGCCTAATCTACTTTTAAGGTTAGCATTTTGTTTTACTTACAAACCTTGTTTGGTGTCATGTTCTTGTTTTTGTATCAATTGAAAGAAAATATACTACACTTGCAAATAACCTAGGCGCTTTAGTAACAATCTACGTTTAAGTTTAGCATTTTGTTTTACTTTACAAAATGTGTTTAGTGTTTTTGTTTCAATTGAAAAAAAATATACTAAACCTGCAAATAACCTAGGCGCTTTAGTGGCAATCTACGCTTAAGTTTAGGATTTTGTTTTACTCACAAACTTTGTTTAGTGTCATCGTTTTGTTTTTGTATCAATTGAAAAAAAATATACTAAACCTGCAAATAACCTAGGCGCTTTAGTGGCAATCGACGCTTAAGTTTAGCATTTTGTTTTACTCACAAGCTTTGTTCAGTGTCATGTTCTTGTTTTTGTATCAATTGAAAGAAAATATACTACACTTGCAAATAACCTAGGCGCTTTAGTAACAATCTACGTTTAAGTTTAGCATTTTGTTTTACTTTACAAAATGTGTTTAGTGTTTTTGTTTCAATTGAAAAAAAATATACTAAACCTGCAAATAACCTAGGCGCTTTAGTGGCAATCTACGCTTAAGTTTAGCATTTTGTTTTACTCACAAACTTTGTTTAGTGTCATGGTTTTGTTTTTGTATCAATTGAAAGAAAATATACTAAACTTGCAAATAACCTAGGCGCTTTAGTAACAATCTATGTTTAAGTTTAGCATTTTGTTTTACTTACAAAATTTGTTTAGTGTTTTTGTTTCAATTGAAAAAAAAATATACTAAACCTGCAAATGACCTAGGCACTTTAGTAACGATCTACGTTTTTTTTGTTTTACCTACAAAATTTGTTTAGTGTTTTTGTTTCAATTGAAAAAAAATATACTAAACCTGCAAATAACCTAGGCGCTTTAGTGGCAATCTACGCTTAAGTTATCATTTTGTTTTACTCACAAACTTTGTTTAGTGTCATGGTTTTGTTTTTGTATCAATTGAAAGAAAATATACTAAACTTGCAAATAACCTAGGCGCTTTAGTAACAATCTATGTTTAAGTTTAGCATTTTGTTTTACTTACAAAATTTGTTTAGTGTTTTTGATTCAATTGAAAAAAAATATACTAAACCTGCAAATGACCTAGGCACTTTAGTAACGATCTACGTTTAAGTTTAGCATTTTGTTTTACCTACAAAATTTGTTTAGTGTTTTTGTTTCAATTGAAAAAAAATATACTAAACCTGCAAATGGCCTAGGCGCTTTAGTGGCAATCTACGCTTAAGTTTAGCATTTTGTTTTACTCACAAACTTTGTTTAGTGTCATGGTTTTGTTTTTGTATCAATTGAAAGAAAATATACTAAACTTGCAAATAACCTAGGCGCTTTAGTAACAATCTATGTTTAAGTTTAGCATTTTGTTTTACTTACAAAATTTGTTTAGTGTTTTTGTTTCAATTGAAAAAAAATATACTAAACCTGCAAATGACCTAGGCACTTTAGTAACGATCTACGTTTAAGTTTAGCATTTTGTTTTACCTACAAAATTTGTTTAGTGTTTTTGTTTCAATTGAAAAAAAATATACTAAACCTGCAAATGACCTAGGCACTTTAGTAACGATCTACGTTTAAGTTTAGCATTTTGTTTTACCTACAAAATTTGTTTAGTGTTTTTGTTTCAATTGAAAAAAAAATACTAAACCTGCAAATGACCTAGGCGCTTTAGTGGCAATCTACGCTTAAGTTTAGCATTTTGTTTTACTCACAAACTTTGTTTAATGTCGTGGTTTTGTTTTTGTACCAATTGAAAGAAAATAAGCAAATAACCTTGGCGCTTTAGTAACCATCTACGTTTAAGTTTAGCATTTTGTTTTACTTACAAAATTTGTTTAGTGTTTTTGTTTCAATTGGAAAAAAATATATTAAACCTGCAAATGACCTAGACACTTTAGTAACGATCTACGCTTAAGTTTAGCATTTTGTTTTACTCACAAACTTTGTTTAGTGTCATGATCTTGTTTTTGTATCAATTCAAAGAAAATATACTCAACTTGCAAATAACCTAGGCGCTTTAGTAACAATCTACGTTCAAGTATAGCATTTTGTTTTACTTACAAAATTTGTTTAGTGTTTTTGTTTCAATTGAAAGAAAATATACTAAATCTGCAAATAACCTAGGCGCTTTAGTGGCAATCTACGCTTAAGTTTAGCATTTTGTTTTAATTACAAACCTTGTTTAGTGTCATGTTCTTGTTTTTGTTTCAATTGAAAGAAAATATACTCAACTTGCAAACAACCTAGGCGCTTTAGTAACAATCTACGTTCAAGTTTAACATTTTGTTTTACTTACAAAATTTGTTTAGTGTTTTTGTTCTAATTGAAAAAAAATATACTAAACCTGCAAATAACCTAGGCACTTTAGTAACGATGTAAGTTTAAGTTTAGCATTTTGTTTTACTCACAAATTTTGTTTAGTGTCATGTTCTTGTTTTTGTATTAATTGAAAAAAATGTATACTAAACCTCCAAATAACCTATGGGAGGAGAAAATTGGGTGGGTTCTAGTTAGCTTTGCGGGAACGAGCGGCCGTACTAGAACCCGTCCATGGTTCCGCGCCATAAGTCAGGTGTCAATGAACACGTTTTGGTGTAATCTATGCAACGAAACTAAGTTGTCTTAATTATCGGGTTCGGGAGTACGAAACTCTAGCCGTAAAATTAGATTAGCCAGTAAAGATGACAAAGAGAAGTTAAAGTTAATGTCCACTTAGCGTTTGTAGTTAAATTGGTTACTAGGCAGCGTGTATTTTTAAACAAGATGGCGGATTTCCCAAAAGCAACGCTGAATCGAATCCATAAACGGGGCTCGACTAGAAACCTTCGCACAGCGATGCTGAATATTGCTGCGGAATTATCTGTGGGGTATATCTTGTTTTCCTCTTCCCACCAATTCTTCTTCTTATTATTATTATTATTATTCTCTTCCTTTCCAATTCTGAGCGGCACCACAATGCTCTTCCTCATAATACTGTCTACTCTCCTCAGATGCTTCGGCATTCCTCTTGACACATTATTCTATCCTCCATTTGCACATCTTTCCCCCTTCCTCTAACCCCTCTTCCATTTCGCATACCCCTTTCAAAGTATAGTCTTTCTTCCTCTTGTTCATATTTTATCCTCTTTTTCTTTGACTCATCCCAGCAACTTTTCGAAATTCCATTTCATTCATTCTATCCTTTCTTCGAATGCCATCGTCCTCTTCCTCGCCACAATTCTGATCTTCTCCAACTTTATCTCCTTCTCTTTAACATACCCCGTGTGTTTCTCTTTTCAACGCTAAAACCCACTTCCAATACTTTAATTGTTTCCTTTCTAACAGCTCCCTTTCACACTGTTTACTACCTTATTAAATATCCACCTCATTTTCTGTATATCACCCCCAACAACTTTTTCCCTAAACTCCATACTTGCCCCACTCTTTCAAGCCAATTCCCTTATCGGCGCCTTGTCCTTTTGTCATACCCTGGATCCCAAATACGTGGTCTCATCTACACTTTCTCTGCACTCTTTCCACCATTTCCATTCCTACCACTTTCCTCTCTCTCTTTTCTTTTGGAATTCTACTAATTTTGTCGTCTTCGAATGCATCTCCAACCCTATTTTCCCCAAATATTATCCACCCCTTTTGCCTTCTTTTCCAACTACAAACTGATGTTGAAGCAAAGATAATATGTACAGAATTTATTAACAGAGAAAGGTGGAAGATATTAAAATCACGATAACCACGAATGAAAGAAGAGACTATATAAAAAAGATAAAAAATACACGACATTACAATTGATGACATACTGTTTACAAAAAAAAAACAATCCTCAGCAACATAAGAACAAAAACAACTGCAATGTCTGAAATAGACAATATAGGAACGTAGGAAGAAGTGGAGGAAGATTACTTGAACAAACTACAGACGAAATAAAAAAATTATTAACAGCAGCATTCATTCTTGAAGTATGAGGGAGAGCGAGCAGATTACCTGGACGCATACGCATATTGTGATCAGAAGAATCTGGAAAGAAGAAAGTGAAGAGAATTGTGACCGAAGAAGCGATCATTTTGTCTAATGCCATGGTCCACGCGTTTTTCTGTATTTATACATCTTTTCTAATTATCTTTCTTTTCTTTAACGTTTCTGTGGTCCACCATTCTGTTCCTTTTTACATTTGTGCTTCCACAACTCTTCATTGTTGCATCAAACAGCCATATTTTCAATTTCGATTCCGTTCCGTGTTCTTCAATGTTCCTAGCATTTCTTTGAGTTTATTACTTTATTCACCATAAATATTTTTATTCCCTTACTCTTCCGTTTGGGTCTACCACTATTATCGTATTTTACTTCCCTTCATTGATTATTTTTTGTAGATCTTCAATTCATTTAGTGTTATAAATTATAATTAACCCCGCCACTCCTCCCATCCCTTACCTACTCTTTCGTTTTCATTCGCTCCCGACCAGAAATTATCTCTCGCGTATTCTTGTCATGTCTTTTTCCTGACTTTTTTGTTTCTGTAGGTTATTCTCCACGATTTCCTGTCCTTTTCCTCTTATATTTTGTACATTCCGCGTACCTATTCTCATATTTTCTTGTCGTTCTCTGTCTTTTGTCCTTGTTTCAGTTTACTTTTTCGTCTTTCCTTTTTCTATGCTTCGGTGAATATCCGATAATCGGTCCTACCTTTCTCTTTTATTTTTTAAATTTAAATGTTTTTTGGTTTCCATTTCTATTTCCACTATTTACCTTCCTCTCTACTTTTATCTTTACTAATTCTCTGTATCCCTCGTCCTTTTTCAATAAGCCCTTCATTTATGTATTTTTGCTTTTGTTCTTTTTAATTTATGTTTGTCTTTTCCACTTTTTGTCCTTTTGTTTCCATTTTCAAAACGTATTTTTTCCCATCAATTTTTTACTTTTACTTCTAAGTCTAGTTCTTTTTTAATAAAGTTTTCTATGACGTTTTTATCTTTTATTTCATTTTATCCTTATTCTACGGTCCTGATAGCATTATATTATTCTTCCTTTCCTTTTCCAATTGATCTATTTTATTATGTAGTTCATCTATTTCTTTCTTCATTTCCTTGTCTCCCTGTCCAATCACTTTAATAAAAACCTAAAGAGAGTCTAAGGTCTCTTATGTTTTTTTCCTCCCCAATTTGAAAAGAATTTTCTACCCCCAAACTTTTCGATAATAACAAGACGAAGTGTTGATCAACATTTTGACACTTCATAAACTGGGTTAATTTCTGTTGCTCATTTGTGATGGGGGAAAGTTTTGAACAATTCGAATTTGAAGCAGGCGTCTGCAAACGATGGCACGAATACTGATCGCTTGTTAAGGGATGCGTTTACGACAAAATTTAGAAATTACACACACGTACTTCGACACAAAAAAAAAGTTTCCCAATAAAAACCGAAGTTTATTTGTGGATTTTCGAATGGCTCTAACTTTAAATGTCACAAAAATTTACCGGAAACACGTTTTATAACGTTTTCCAATACGTACGAGGGGGAATTAATTTAGATTAGCGAGGAACGCTGAAAGAGCTTTAGACAATATTGTTTATGTTTATCCCTCAGATAACATTGTTAAATTACCCCTCTAAAGCGAACAAGAAACTTTTACGGGTTAAATTAATTTCAACTGTAGTATGCGCTCTGGCTCTGGCTCTGTAACTGTGAAATTTAATTAAATTTACATACTTTGGCTAAATACATGCAGAGCTTGCTTGTACATAGTTTTCGACAAGATGGCGTGGCGTCACTTTTCAAGTGTTACCAATTACATGTGCAGTGGTGGCACCACAATCGCATGCAAATTATTTTAAAAGCTCTTTCACTGAAAGGTCCCCCCCCCCTTCGCCACAACCGGAAAAAAGGAACTAAAGTTTATATAAGGAACGAGAAAATTTTTAAGCCGTTAGAAATCAATAATTCAGGTAGTTTTGAAAGTTCGTTTTAAAGCAAATTGGGTTATAAAAGTCAACAAATCAAAGCTTTCGCCATTAAAAACTCCACCCTAACCCTATAAAATTAACACCAAACACATCAAAATGTTTGATCAATACCTTTTTCGTTCCACCTTTCGCCAATAAAATCAATCCCTCGACATTCCTTTAGGCAAAAGTAATAGTATAAATCGATTATTGCGTACATCACTATTATTTATTCCTAGATTGTATTTTGAGACGTCCAAAAATGTCAATAGTAATAAAAAAAATATTAGTGTGGCATGTGCTTCAACTCTCATCATAGTCCATTATAATTATTTAATAACTGGGTCAAAAACGTTATATAATATTCATTAGTCAAAAATAATAAATTTTTACAAAATATGTCGAAGATAATGACCACTTTCGTAAATGACATCTTCATTCAAATTATAGGTTAGGATACTCGATATTGGTTTATTGAGTTCAGTTTTAGGTAATACGAAAACTTTCCGTAGTATTTTTATTGTTCTCTTTAAAGCTCGTTGACCTTTATATGATTCACATAAACTCCCAGCAAACACATTTATATATAAAATACATATAAGTTATATAAAACTGGAAGAAAAATAAGATATATTTAATGTCAGGATGTCAGCAATTTTTAAAATAATATACAGGGTGATTCACCACTATTCCCTCGGTCTCTTATGCCTAAAGGGTACAAGATATCTGCTTCATTTTTTAGTGAAATATGTAAATTGATAACGACTATTTTTTAAAATTATTTTCACTTATACAGGATGCTTCACAAAATTGTAATATATCAAAGTTGTGTTTTTTTAAATGCAACCCCCTGTATTTTATTACATTTTTAGATTATAAGTTAAAAACTAAGGTAACTTTATTAAACGTTCCCTATACCTATCGCTTACCAATTTTGAGAAAATTGTGATTTTAAGAAAAATATTCAATTTAAACAACCCCTAATAACACGGAAACCACTTACTTTTAGTAACGCAAATTTATATCGATTTATCTTGACCTTTAAGGCTTTTATTTGCACTACGTAGGATTTCTATATTTTGTACAGGGTGTTTAGAAAAAGGATTCATATTTTATATTTTTCAAACATCAAAAACTCACTTAACTTAAATGGAACACCCTGTATGTTTTTATTCTATGTTGAATAACTTTTCATTTTCTATCAAAAACTATGAGTAATTGATATGTCTAAAATCAACGATTAAAAAGTTATTAAGATTTTTCTCTAAAATTTGTATGGAAATGGTTTCGTTTGCATTCTAGTAGGCCATGATTTTTTTTATTGTAGTTGATAATTAGATATGGGATCATAACTTAATTAAAAATGAAATTAATAACAAGAAGTAATCATTTATGGAAAATAATGGTATAGTAAATGCTCAATTTGATGACCATTTTCTTCTATGCACAACCGCACTCGATTTTCAAAAGATCTAACGTTTCTCAGGATATCTGGTGTTATAGTAGTAAACGCATCCTTTATTGTAATCTTTATGCCATCAGCAGTGGTAGGTGGAGTGTTGTGGACCCCTCCTCCCAATCCATTTATTGAGGAATTGTCTATCTAAATATTTTTGAAAAAAACATAAATACCATCCTTATCACATTCAACTTCACCAGAATTTACATGGACGAGGCTTTCAACGAAAGTTGAATTTTTGTTTATGGAGTCTCGAAAAAGTTGGAGAAGAAGATGAATTCTTTAAATATGTTTTATTTACCGACGAATCCACTTTCCACAACATAATGGCTTGGTAAACCGACATAACTTTCATTACTAAATCGTCACCAGTATCGCACTGTTGATCGCCAAAACCGGTGGAGCCTCAATGTATTTGGGAGAATTTTGATTTTTTGATGGAAACTTGAACGGAGTAAAATTTTTACGGATTTTAGAACAACACTTTTTCGAGTCTTCTTGATGAAGTTTGTTTAGATATTATTATTATTATTATTATCATTAAAAATTTAGTTTACAACACTCCACCCACCACTGCTGATGACATGAAGATTGGAATAAAGGACGCGTTTGCTACTATAACACCATAACGTTAAAAGATCTCATGAAAACGAGTGCGGTTATGCATAGGAAAAAATGGCATTTACTACAGTATTTTTTCCATTGCTTTAATTTCATTTTTAATTAAGTTTTGATCACATATCTAATTATCAACTACAATAAAAAACAATCATGGCCTACTAGAATGCAAACAAAACCATTTCCATACAAATTTTAGAGAAAACTCTTAATAACTTTGTAATCGTTGATTTTAGACATATCAATTACTCATAGTTTTTGATAGAAAATGACAAGTTATTCAACATAGAATAAAAACATACAGGGTGTTCCATTTAAGTTAAGTGAGTTTTTGATGTTTGAAAAATATAAAATATGAATCCTTTTTCTAAACACCCTGTACAAAATATCGAAATCCTACGTAGTGCAAATAAAAGCCTTAAAGGTCAAGATAAATCGATATAAATTTGCATTAGCAAAAGTAAGTGGTTTCGGTGTTATTAGGGGTTGTTTAAATTGAACATTTTTCTTAAAATCACAATTTTCTCAAAATTGGTAAGCGATAGGTATAGGGAACGTTTAATAAAGTTACCTTAGTTTTTAACGTATAATCTAAAAATGTAATAAAATACAGGGGGTTGCATTTAAAAAAACATAACTTTGATATATTACAATTTTGTGAAGCATCCTGTATAAGTGAAAATAATTTTAAAAAATAGTCGTTATCAATTTACATATGTCACCAAAAAATGAAGCTGATATCTTGTACCCTTTAGGCACAAGAGACCGAGGGAATAGTGGTGAATCACCCTGTATATGTCTATTAGATGTAAATTCTTTATATCTGTAGTACATGAATTTATATACGTTTTATGTATATTTTATGTAATATTCACATAAAAAATATTAGTTGTAAAAGCGTTGCGATGACCAAATGGCAGCTACTCGAGCATAATGTAATTATTACCAATGTAAAAAATTATTTAAGCAGTTTCATACAAAAAAATGGAAAAACTACATTTCTACGTGCAACTGTACTTTTAATTAACTTAATTCTTGCACGAACCCGTTTTTACCTGAACTGAAAGCCGACAGTTTATTATGATCTTGAAAAGTGTCCCTTAACCGGATTCGAACCGTTGCGGGTGGGCGTCACAAATTCCGAAATCTGACATCTATTTCCTTTGTATCCGCATTGTACCACTGCGCTAATCTGAAACATTTCTTTTTTTTATTTCGTTCTTCCTAACTTTGCCCTGTTTCGCGAGTTTAAATTATGTTTGATTATATCGTTGAGTGAAGTCTTATTCAATGATTATACCTACCTTTATGTTAAAAATGACCAGGATTTAATTTATTTTATATTATTTATTTTCTATATAAATTAGACGCATTTTGGTCGATACGGATCTAATATTATAGGTACGTGAACTACAATTTTTGGCGTTATAGAAAACCCACGCGTGCGATTAATTATGCGGCGCAATTAGAAACGGACTTTTATTTTCGACAATATAATATATGTAATGATAATTTAGAATTATATTTACAGAAGGCATACATAAAAAATATGTAATACTTCTTACATATAAGAGTTTACATATAACGTACATAAATCTATTCATATAAATATGACAGCACATAAATTTCATGGGTAATATGTAATTATCTATATGTATATATTATATGAATTTCTGTATACAGAATATCCGTAAGTTTATATACTATTATGTAAAATATACGTAATCTGTTACATACGGTATATATAAATTTTTAAAGAACACTTACATACTTGATATATAAAAAAGCATATGTAGGGGTATTTACTTCAATCTTATATATGTTGTATGTATATTTTATATGTGTGTTTGCTGGGCTCAAGCTTTCCAACGTGATGAATTTTGTCTCCAGTCCATCATCTGTTATCTGCCCTTGTTCTATACCGTCTTGGCAACGTGCAAAAATGACAGATATATTTACGCATAACAATATTAATATAATGGCATCTCGAATCATTTCGAATCATTTTGCTTCACGAGTTCACATTAGGATGCAATCGGCAATTTGAGGCGATACCAGCCCAGAAGGAAAAGGTCATGGAGGATGTTGTAAAGGATGCTTGTCATACACAATTCGTGTGTACTCACCTATAAAACGAAACCACAAAAGTAACGTTATTACCGCTGAAGTTTCGTCATGCTCCCCACAATCAATGAGGAGGTGGTTCAACTTAAGCCAGTTGGTGAGTTAACCATCACAAACGCATATACAAGAGACCACTACTTAATGGAAGTTTTTCCGGATGTTTGAATGAGTTTGGAGGGTGGACAGCTGGACATGCTCCATGGACACATCACTTTGTGCTACGTCGATGATCAGAGTTGTCGGACTCCACAACGTCACTGAAGAGACCTCACACGCCCAGCAAACACATTTATATATAAAATACATATAAATTATATAAGAACTTTTTAGATTTATATAAAACTGGAAGAAAAATAAGAGATATTTGATGTCAGGATGTCAGCAATTTTCAAAATAATGTAATGTCTATTAGATGTAAATTCTTCTATATCTGTAGTACATGAATTTATGTATATTTTATGTAATATTCACATAAAAAATATTAGTTGAAAAAGCGTTGCGATGACCAAATGGCAGCTACTCGAGCATAATATAATTATTACCAATGTAAAAAATTATTTAAGCAGTTTCATACAAAAAAATGGAGAAACTACATTTTTACGGGCAACTGTACTTTTAATTAACTTAATTCTTGCACGAACCCGACTGAAAGCCGAAAGTTTATTGTGATATTATAAACTTGCGTTTCCCTTAACCGGATTCGAACCGGTGCGGGTGGGCGTTGCAAATTCCGAAATCCGACATGTGTTTTCTTTGTATCCGACATTGTACCACTGCGCTAATCTGAAACATTCCTTTTTTTATTTCGTTCTTCCTAACTTTGCGCTGTTTCGCGAGTTTAAATTATTTTATTTTTACATAAGGGATCTAGAAATATCTGTCACTTCTAGATCCCTTATGTAAAAATAAAACATTAAACCCAACTGCCGTTAAATCCCAAAATTAAATAGTTTAAATTATGTTTGATTATATCGTTGAGTGAAGTCTTATTCAATGATTATACCTACCTTTATGTTAAAAATGGCCAGGATTTAATTTATTTTATATTATTTATTTTCTATATAAATTAGACGCATTTTAGTCGATAGGGATCTAATATTAAAGGTACGTGAACTACAATTTTTGGCGTTATAGAAAACACACGCGCGTGATTACTTATGCGGCGCAAATAGAAACGGACTTTATTTTCGACCATATTATGTAATGATCATTTCTAATTATATTTACAGAAGGCATATATAAAAAAATAAGTAATACTTCTTACATATAAGATTTTACATATAACGTACATAAATCTAATCATATAAATATGACAGCACATAAATTTCATGGGTAATATGTAATTATCTGTATATATATATCATATGAATTTTGTTTGTATTTTCTTCTGGAGTTTCTCCGCGTTGGTTTTTATGTCGAAAATGCCTACGTTTCGATTCCATCTGTGGAATCTTTATCAAGACTTTTTTTATTAATTCTGAAGTTTATCAAATTTAATTTAAGGTCTGTTGATTTTTATAATATCGGTTGTTATCAACAGATCCTTATTATTATTATTGTGTACTTCGATTGTTATCGATACTCAGGCCAAGCCTGGTTAACTAATCGCACGGATCGAAATCAAGTAACGATTAGTCCTACTAATACATATATCTATATAATATAAATTTGAAGTTGCTGTTAAAAAGTGAACATACTAAATACTATACACATATTATGTTCATTAAATTAAATGACGTTGATAAAACCAACGCTGATCACATTTTAGATAATGTATTTGTTTGAGAAGCCTCGGTGTATTTGATCCCAATTTGTAAAAGCCACGTCCCGTCGACCCTCTTTCCGCGAAGGCATTAACATGAACGCAGCGTCGCGCATCAATAACAAAAAGAGACCCTATATTCCTAGGCTTCTCCGTTGGCGTCACTTATTCGTGACTTAGTGACTTTTTATAGAAAAGAAAAAATGAACATAATATGTATGTTTTGAAAAAGTGTTATGGTTATTGTGTAAGCGTTTTTTGTTGTTTAGCTCGACGCATAGGTTGCACTCGAGTGGGTAATGTGTTGTTTGTGTTTTGTGTTAATTGCGAATTCTGATACTGTGAGTATATTGTGTGATTACGTTTGAGTGCATGAGAACGAGTCAGAGGTGTTACATGAGTGATTGTTGAAGTGTTGTGTGTTGGTAATGGACTTTCTATTATTATTATTATCATTATTATTGAACAGATTATTATGGAGAAACTCCAGAAGAAAATACAAACAAAATATACATCCCTGGAAATCTTAACGAAAATATATGAATTTTATGTATACAGAATATCCGTAAGTTTCTATACTATTATGTAAAATATACGTAATCTGTGACATACGGTTTATATAACTTTATTAAAGGACACTTACGTACTTGATATATAAAAAAAGCATATGTAGGGGTATTTACTTTAATCTTATATATGTTGTATGTATATTTTATATGTGTGTTTGCTGGGCGTCAGGTATACTCTGGCAGAGGAAACCAGTTCGGCCAGGTTTCCTCCAGTAGAACATGTGCTAGATACTCACAAAAAAAAATTCAGTGCCCTGTCACGTTCGTCGTCTGTATTGTCTTTTTTTTCAGTATGTACTTCTTATGTGAGCTCGAGCTCCTTTAGTGTAGTGTACGGTGATATTCGGAATTCACAATACCTGGAGCTAACCCCCCTGTTGGCACTACTATTCAATCGTCCGATTGCATTTCTTGGAGTAAAAGAGTGAATGGCACTGTTATTTAATAGTCTCTTCGCTTTCACTCGGAAAGCTACCATAAAAGAACTGTACAGTTGTAGGTGGGGATCCGGTTCAGCCAAGTACAGGAAGTGGGTTTTTCCGCATTGCGATCATGTACGTGTATGATGTGAATGTAAAAAGTATGGTACCAGGGAACCACCAAGCAAGACAATACGCAGGGGATGTAAAGCCACAGAACAGCTTATTAGACCGCCTTCAGACTCTGAAAACTGGAGATGCCTTTGATAAAATAAAAGAGATTGAAAACTTCCTAACCTCCCTTTTCTTCGAAAAGAGCGTCCCCGTCTTTGCCGAGTTAATGAACAAGGAATGTTCTTTATACGATTGTTCGATTAATTTGGGAGAAGTTTCAATGAGACTCCGCAAAGTGATTTTATGATTTGATTAACTTTTCACTGTCTTGACCGCCTCAGTTGCGCATTCCTTCCATTCAGCCCCTTCAACCTTTCAAAGCCTTCTATTGTACTTTTCACACCGAGAATTCAGTATCGAGCCTTTTGCATGACTGAGTCATGTGGCAAATTGAGAAGGATTTAAACCAGATCATAGAAATGATATTATGTACCGTAAATGGGAACAAAAGATTCCTGGTGATCAATATACTGGTACCTTCAATGCAAATCCGCCTTTTTGAATTTCGAGAGGAAATCGTTAGCGACCCAAACCCTGTTGCGGGAGGTTTCTTGATTATGGATTAGGTACGACTCATAGTCCACACGTACGTAGGTTCGTAGGTCTCAAATTTGGTATCTTTGTACTACCTCCCTGACTAGAGTCATCCAACATCAGTCCAGCCATCCCATACATGAGAAGATCCTGAGGATGCTGGACGGAGAAGCGGCTCTAATCGTCGCCATGTCTTTCCCCAGGATACCCCCAACATTGATCGTCTTAGTTGGACACAAACTATGTGGTATGCCGTCTCGTCGTGTATGATGGTGATTCTGCCAAGCCTATGCCGCAGATTCTTTCTTGATAGTCCTGTACAAAATCGCGGCAGGCGACGAGATGGTCCTCTGAAGGCCTCTCTCGCAACGGCAATCTAACATCAAGTTCCACCTAGCCTTGTGCTGCTGGCCTTGACTTGTTTAAAGTTGATACTGTAATGGCCTCATGTTTTGAGGCCAGTTAGGCTAGCTCTTTCTCTGTTTCGTTACGAGAGCTGCAACCCGACGCCGCCGGATCACCATTATAACCTACTGAGTGTGATCATAAAATAGGAAGGTTAGAAGCCTAAGTTAAATCGACTTCCGGCTTGTAAATTTTAGGAAGAACGTACAGCCTCGACGGCTTGGAGTCTCTAGGGGCAAGACGACCGACGATCAAAAAATTTACCAGAGATTTGGAATCAGCAAAGAATGTAACATCCGGACGAATTTAGTAACAAACTTTTTGAAGTTGGTTGATAATAAAACTCTCACTTAATCTTATCGTGATATTAAAATTTGTTATTTACCAGTTTTGTATGTTTTCGCAAATATTGAGGACGTGCGACAGAGAGGAGACATAGATTATGAATTTATCAATGAAGTAATATTTTATCGTTTGAATCTGTAAAAAAAGTTTACTATGCTCTAATTGAGTCAAGATTAAGACATGGGATAATTGGATAGGGCTGTACCAACAACGTAAACATAAAAAAAATTGAAATTTTTCAAAAAAATATTATTAAAATCATACCAAAAAAAATCCTAGGTACTTATCCTTCTGACCAACTATGTATATTCAGAATCCAAAATACTTGATCTCAGACAACTGTATTTTCTGGTATCTCTATGTTTTTTTTTTTAAATAAGAGTTTTTTTAGTAACCTAAGCCGTGTTTACCATACCAGTATCATAGCCTTTTAAATTATCGTACGAACTGTTCTTTCGGCGAAGCTTTCTTCCTAGATTTTTGAATTTTTCCCCACCAGATATCAAGTCGTGTACAAATTTTCTCCAATTCAAATATAAAATAAAACTTTTTTACGAAATTTCAACAGATCAGAAATACATAGTCTTTTTCATTAAGTTAATGACATTGTGTGCATACGTCCATTTTTCATCTTTCATTATATTCAATTAACAATCAAAGGGCTTATCTAGATATTTATGTGTATGTATATTTTTGTTTACCAAACATTTTTTACATTACCCACGCACAGGTCCTACCTTTGTGTTTTTTTTTTCTTTTTTCCTATGTTTGTTATTATTTTGTAATAATAATAATAATAATAATAATAATAATCACTCAGAACCACATCACACACTTTCAACTAATACCATTCAAACACAAAATGAAACACAACACTCAATCCTCCCTTCACAAATTGAAACTCTGTTGCATACACAACATAACATTATAGAAAGTCCATTACCAACACACAACACTTCAACAATCACTCATGTAACACCTCTAACTCGTTCTCATGCACTCAAACGTAAACACACAATATACTCACAGTATCAGAATTCGCAATTAACACAAAACACAAACAACACATTACCCACTCGAGTGCAACCTATGCGTCGAGCTAAACAACAAAAAACGCTTACATAATAACCATAACACTTTTTCAAAACATACATATTATGTTCATTTTTTCTTTTCTATAAAAAGTCACTAAGTCACGAATAAGTGACGCCAACGGAGAAGCGTAAGAATATAGGGTCTCTTTTTGTTATTGATGCGCGACGCTGCGTTCATGTTAATGCCTTCGCGGAAAGAGGGTCGACGGGACGTGGCTTTTACAAATTGGGATCAAATACACCGAGGCTTCTCAAACAAATACATTATCTAAAATGTGATCAGCGTTGGTTTTATCAACGTCATTTAATTTAATGAACATAATATGTGTATGGTATTTAGTATGTTCACTTTTTAACAGCAACTTCAAATTTATATTGTATAGATTATTAGTATTAGTAGGACTAATCGTTACTTGATTTCGATCCGTGCGATTAGTTAACCAGGCTTGGCCTGAGTATCGATAACAATCGAAGTACATAATAAATAATAAGGAAACACTTAAATTAAAAATTCAAACAATTTGATACTGCATTTACAGAATTCACAAACATAGATCCATCACAAAGATATAGAATACCCAAACAAAAGACATTAACAAGTTAAACAAAATCACTCAAATATTAAACATCGACCCAATTATATCACAAACATATCACTACATCAATTACACCTAATTGTGTACTGCGGTGTAACGGCTCCAAAGTCATAATATCAACATAACACCATACCACAAAGAAAACAACACTTCCGCGTCTAATGAATCGTGTAGATGAAATTAGACGTGGCTTATGTCGAATTACACAATACAATAAGGCGCAACCTCTTCCAAACTAACACGCCAGGTACACAACATTAGAAAACTAAACACACACAGTTCACGAGAACCAAACACGAATTACAATGAACACATAATTAAAGATAGGACAATTACAAATCATGATCTTTGTAGACAATGTTGGCAAAGACCAGAAACCATACAACACATTATATCAGCATGTACACACATGTCTAGCACAAACAGAGTGCAAGACACGATCAGGTAGCTAAGATAATACATCAAAAATTCGCCACAAAACACAACCTTTCTATTGATAAGACACCCTATTACAAATATACACAAGTGATACTTGAAAACACCACACACAAATTATATTGGGATAGGACACCACTCACAGATAAAACTGTAGGTATATAACACTTATAGATAAAACACAAAAAATCATAAATACATAATAGATATTACCGTTCCCAACCAATTTAGCCAATACACACGCAGATAAACACCGCAAATACACTGATATAGCTCAGGAACTTAAAGCGCAATGGAGAATGGAAACTGCTCTTACAGTACCCATTGTTCTTAGTGCAACCAGAGTTATACCACAAACAAAGTCTACTATCTAATCATAATGCCGGTTGTCAAGAACAATTTATACATTCCCAACACTTCCCCTCGAGACCACCGACACAATTAAGTGAGTCCCTTTGTCAAACCAAGTAATTCAACACACTTCAAATGCTTCTGCTTGGTTAATGCCTTCGTCAATATATCTGCAGGCATCTCCTCCGATGGTAAATGTTGTAGATCAACCACTCCTGATTCGACGGTCTCGCGAACAAAATGATGTTTAATATCGATATGTTGTGTCCTAGAGTCGTAAAATGGATTCGAAGCTAGTTTCTGAGCGCCAGTGTTGTCATTTGACAATTTGATAACATCAATACCTTCCACTAAGTCGACGGAGGTAGACAATCTCCTTCGCGGCTTCACTTAATGCCATGTACTCCGCTTCTGTTGATGAAAGCGCCACGGTTCTCTGCTTCCTTGAATCCCACGATACGCAACCATCGTTCATAGTAAAAATGTAACTGGTGAACGATCTTCGGTCGTGGATAGATCCAGCCCAGTCGGCGTCCACAAAACCCTGGATGACATCTCCGTCGTGTCGAAACAATATTCCGAGATCTGCGGTCCCTTCGCTGTGGCCTAATGTTCCTTTCCAAAACAGTTGTTGAATTGGACTAGAGAACTTGCAGCATGAGCTACGTCAGGACGCGTTGCTACAGCTAGGTAAAGCAATGGCCCGACCAACTCACGATAAGGAGGCCTCGGTCCATCTGATGAAGACCAAGGCTCCGACTTTGTCAATTTCACACTGACGTCCAATGGTGTGGATACGAGAGTGCACTCTTCCATACCATGACGTCCCAAAATATCACGGATGTATGTCCCTTGACTTAGCTTGATGTTATCACCATCCCGCTCGAAATCAATACCGAAACATATCTTCACGCTGCCAAGATCCTTCACGCTGGTTCCGAAACGGTCGATTTCTTCAATGTCATTTGACATGACGAGGATGTCGTCAACATACACGACGATTAACATTAAACTGCCATTCTTTCTCTTCGAGTATAGACACGGGTCTCCTTCAGATGAAGTCGTTCCGAGTTTTCGTAGTTCTTGGTCTAAACGATTGTACTAGACGCGTCCTGCTTGTTTCAGCCCGTAAAGCGCCTTTTTCAGACGACGCACTTTATCGCTATTTCTCATACTTTTCGCTTCAGAAATTTCCCTGCAATCCGGCCCTTTATTCCTCACCATGTAATGTAATACCTCGTTCATTATTTCGGGAACTTCAAGGTATACTTCTTCTTCTAAAATACCATTTAGATAAACAGTAGTAATGTCGTACTGCCTTATATGCATCTTTTTACGCACTGCGATAGCAACCGCTAGTCGTATGGTGCTCAAACGTGCCACCGAAGCATACGTTTCCTGATAATCTCTTCCTGGTTGTTGTGTGAAGCCTCTTGCCACAATCTTGGCCTTCCGCTTCTGAAGAATTCCATCAGTGCCATATTTGTTTCGGAGTACAAATCTACTGCCAATGACCCTCTTTCGCTCTGGTCTGTCCACAAGCTCCCATGTGTCATTTAGTAGTATTGATTTGATTTCGCTCGCCATGGCCTGAAGCTACTCTTCCGACTCTGGACTTGATAGCGCCTCAGTGATTGACACCTCGGTGTGAAATGCTGTGTAGACATCATCGCCGCTATCAGCATGTTTAGCCACGTTGTACATCTTTTTAGGAAATGGGAGTCGTGACATTTTCCCCTCAATGCAAATCTCACATGTGAAGTCCGCATTCACATTTTCAACGCACAAGCCTCGCATCGTCCTTTTCTTGATCGCATCACGCAAAGATTGCAAGGTTTGTGCCAATCCTCTAACGAATTTACGGTTTCGTTGATCACCTTACAACTATCGCTTGTACCACCTTTGGATGTTATATAAGCCGTTCGCTCGTTCCGCGACAAGCGCAACCTTGCCTACGTTATCAATGATTTCGGCTTTCTCTTTGTTAAAAACCACCGTATAGTGGTAACGGAAAGAAGATTCGTACGAAGATCCGGCACGCACAGAGTATCATTAAAGTTCACTTTCTTTTCATACCCATCAACATTTATTGACACTGGTACGACACCTCTTGCTTCAATCTTTGTACATGAACTGTTCGCTAAGTTCAATTTTCCGCCCCCGTGTGTAACAATATTCGTGAATGCGTCAATGTCTTTGCACATATTATGTGCGGTACAGCCACTGTCAATACACCATTCACTACTTTTCACTATTTTGTCTGCACATAGAGCTTCGCGCAAATTTCGCGCTGCATACAAACTTAAGTCGTCAGCATGCCCAGCATTTTGATCTTTCGACTGATTTGTCTTCAATAGGCATAGCCTCACCTAGCCCAGACTCAGACCACGCCTCCCACTAAGTCCACCAAGCCCCCACCAACATCAGCTCAAATACGAGGGGAGGGAAACAGCAAACAGCTCTATAACAGGTATCGAACAGATAAAAACAGGTCTTGAACTGGTACAAAACAGGTATTAAATAGATAATAACAGCTATTGAACAAGTAAAACAGGTAAAAAACAGTTACCAGTTCAAGACCTGTTTTTACCTGTTCGATACCTGTTATAGAGCTGTTTGCTGTTATCTGTTAGCTGTTTCCCTCCCCTCGTATTTGAGCTGATGTTGGTGGGGGCTTGATGATCTTAGTGGGAGGCGTGGTTTGAGTCTGGGCTAGGTGAGGTTATGCCTATTGTCTTCGATTTACACTGTTTCGCAGTATGACCGGTTTTTTGACACTTAAAACACCTAAAAACTTTCTTCCGATACTGTTTTGGATTTTTATCTTCATCGCTTTCACTTTTATTTTTTTCATTTCCGTACTTCCGAACCAATAACGCGTTTTGAACAGAATGATTTTTATCAGTTGCCTTTCGAGCTTCGCACTCTTCTAATATTTTTACTCGCAACACTTTCGGCGTGGGAAGTTCGTCTCGCGAAGTAATCGCATATCAAAAATTATCAAATGAATCTGGTAAAACTTCGTAAAAGCATTACCGTCAGGAAATCGCGGTTTAATTCGATATCCATCTCGGCCAGTTTATCAACAATATCGTAAAACTCCTGTGTACTTACGCATCATTACCGTCCTTCATCTTGTGTGAAGTTAGTTGATTGATTAATACAACTTTTCTCATTTGTCCTTTTGATTGATGAATTTCTTCCAACTTAATCCAAATTTCCCGCGCTGTTTCACATCCCTTTACAGGCTTAATTTCCGAAAGACTTATTGACAAAATAATGTCCGACTGAGCCTTGAGATCACCCTCGGTCCAACGTCTTGCAGCCTCGATTAAGCGAATAACTTAATAAAAGCATTATGCAGATGTGTTTACAGGTCTCGGATGCTTCAGTAAAGAATGTACAATACGACTGAAACCAGATGCTGTACCACAAATAGCAAGGTGTAGAAAAATCCCTCTGGCATTAAATGCACCAGTCAAAGAAGCATTGGAAAAAATGGAAAAACAAGGATTGTTAAGGTTGAAGAAGCAACAGATTGGCTGCATGCTATAGTAGTCGTAGAGAAAAAAGATGGATCTATTAAAATACGTATGGATCCAAGGCCTCTTAACCAATATAATATAATAAGGCAGCGATTGGAGTTACCAACACTGGAAACAATTTTTGCATCTATAAAAGACGCAAAGTGGTTCACGGTGTTAGATGCTTCTAGCGCGTTTCATCAAATACCGTTAGACATTAAGAGCTCAGTCCTATGCACGTTCACCACACCATTTGGAAGGTACAGGTTTACAAGACTCCCATATGGACTATCGAATGCTCCAGAAATATTTCAAAAATATATCAACGATTTGATAATAGGATTAGATGGAACACTGGCATATTTTGATGATATATTAGTTTTTGGGAAAACGCTAGAAGAACATAACTTAAGGTTAGAAAAACTTTTAGAAAAAGCTAAGCAAAATAATGTCAAATTTAAAGCGGATAAATTGCAATTAGTTACAAATAAAATAACATTCTTAGGACATAAAATCACAGATAAGGGTGTTAAGATCGACCAAAATAAAGAAATGAAACAACCAACGAACGTAAAAAAATTGCAAATGTTTCTTGGAATGGTGAACTTTCTTGGCAAATTTATACCAAATGTTGCTCAAGAATCGACTCCACTACGTATACTATTGAGAAAGGACACACTGTGGTCTTGGGAAGAAAACAGTCCCCAAGATGTGGCCTTCAGGAAATTAAAAGCTTTAGTAAGTAGTGGCCCAGTCTTGAGTCATTTTAATCCAGACTTGCCTGTGAAGTTAGCAACAGATGCATCACAATATGGCTTGGGTGGGCATATTAGTCAAATGGATCATCCTATAGCCTACTGGTCCACTTCTTTAAACTCTGCACAGCGCAATTATGCTCAAATAGAGAAAGAGCTTCTAGGAATAGTACTAGGTTGCGAAAAGTTTCATTATTATCTGTATGGTAGACCTGTCATCGAAAACACAGATCATAAACCACTCATAGGTCTAGTTAAGAAAACTATTGAATCCCTATCGCCGAGATTACAAAATATGACATAACTCTACAATATATTCCAGGCAAAGATTTATATATTTGTTGTCAAGAGTTCCAATGGAAATTACTCAACCGACGGATTATTTGAAAGATTTTCGTGTAATGTCAATCATTTAGGTGTCTGATCAAAAAAGAGAAGTTTTAAAAAATAGCACAAACACGGATGAAGAACTCGAAGCTGTACGTTACTATATGAGAAACGGCTGGCCAAATAATCTATCTTCGGTGAAGACGGTTGCAAAACCTTATTACCCATATAAATATGAGATATATGAATTAGAAGACTTCCTATTTAGAGGACATCAACTCATAATCCCAAAAAACCACAGAGCGGACATATTAAATAAGATACATCAAACGCATCAAGGAATTAATTCGTGCCAAAAAAACAAACCGTGTTTTGGCCGGGTATAAATGAACACATATCAAATGCAGTATCCTCTTGTATGACTTGTGCAACTTATAACCATCGACATATAGAAATGGACTGCGCGTGGTTATGCTAAGTTGGGATACTGCAGGTGAGAAAGAGGGTAAACGTGGAGGCCTAGTTCTAGCTTTATCTGTCGCGTATCTATTGGTCGCTGCATTCCCTTGAAAATGCAGCAACCAATAGATACGCGATAGATAAAGCTAGAACTAGGCCCCCACGTTTACCCTCCCTCTCACCTGCAGTTTCGCGGCTTAACATAACCACGCGCAGTCCAGTTCTATATGTCGATGCTTATAACCGATCAAATATAAAACAACCACTTCACCCACATCCGATACCTAAATTGCCTTGGGAGAAGATTGGCATCGATTTTGTGCAAGTTAGAAATGCAAACTATTTAGTTGTTTGTGACTACCATTCTAAATTTGTGGAACTAATTACCATGACACGCAAAGATGCTCTAGCTGAAGCTTTGATGATGATATTTAAGTCGCATGGATTACCAAGAATCATAATGTCCGACAATGGACCATCATTCGACTCAACCAAGTTTAAACTGTTTCTGAAAGATTTAGACATAGGTCAAGCTACTTCAAGTCCTGGTTATTCGCAGTCTAATTGTTTAATCGAGAGGCATATTCAAACGATAAAGGCGTTGTTAATGACAACTCCAAATAAACATCCATATCTACCCACTGAACACAGTACATCCATGAAACGTTTCTAAATGTTGCATAAGGGTTACAAATGAAACATTCCTAAGAAACATCTAAGACACATTACTGGTACATTCCTGTCGAAAGCGAATAAATGGTAATGTCTAATAAACGTTTCAATTGATATGTTACATAAAATACAAAACATACACATTACAACACGAACGTTTTAGATATGTATCCAAAAATACATCTTTGTGATGTATTTTTTGGAATGTGATAACGTATAACATTTTAGAAACGTTACAAATGTGATGTTTCGTTTGAAACAAAATAGTCATATCTCAAAGTTAACGTTACGGAGTTGTATTTAGTAGTGTTCTACCAGAAACCTTATCAGTTGAAACATATCGTAAGAAACACATCATACACGTTTCGGTGTGAACGTTTTAGATATGTATCCAAAAATATATCTCTGTGATATATTTTTTGGAATGTGATAACTAAAGCGAGGATGCCTTTTTTTATAAATGGACAAACATAAGGCAGACCCTATTTAAAATCCGTTTTAGAGTACGCACTTTCCAAAAATGCAAACTTTATTCTGCCTTTTTTGGTTTCTGTTAGTTTTATTGCGTTTTTTACCTTTTTTTTTTTGATATTTTCGCGTAAGTATTTAGTACCTTTTCTGTAAATTTTGTTTAGTTTTTTGAAATGTAAGTATTTTTTAATTTTTAGATTTTATATAGGTATATTTTTCTGGGTATTTTCTAAGAAAGCAAATTGTTTGAAAGGGAAAGGAATTTGGTATACAAACTGAATACAAACTTTGTCTATAATATTTAAGCCTCTTACAATAATAACTCGGATGAGTCATTTTCCTTACTTTGAAATATTTCCCATTGTATTATTTCTACCTGCAAGCTGCACCTACATACAGTCTTTGTTGAAACTGCATCCCTTAGTCATTATGCCGAGTTAAGCGTATTTTAATTAGCCAGAAAATATTTGTTTGTCTATACTTAAATTGAATATGTATGTGTTGATTTTATCTCGACAGTTTTCGCTTTTCCGTGCCATTTTTCTCCTTTTTTGTCTTTTTAGATGCTTTGTTTAAATTATTTTTTATGCTTTTTGCCTGCCTTTTTTAAACTTTCATTTTGTCTAACTATCCCAGCTTTAATGATGACGTATAACATTTTAGAAACTTCATTAAAAATGTGATGTTTCGTTTGAAGTCATCTTTCAAAGTTAATGTTACTTGTATTTAGTAGCGTCGTACCTACTAGAAACCTAATCACTTGAAACATATCGTAAGAAACTAAAAATACACGTTTCAATGTGAGTGTTTTACATATTTATCCAAAATTAACAATTTAGTGTTTAATTGGAACGAAAAATTTCCGTTTCCAAAAATAGATTTATTCATCATAAGTAGATGGGTAATATTGCACATCTAAATGGCTAATTTGCCAGCGAGTCGGTAGCTCAGGTAGTTTGCGTAGCTGTTTTCTGAATTCCTAAACAAGCGACCGATGTTCGAATCCCACTTGAAGCAAAACGATTTTTCAGCATCACCGATCTCCTTCGAGTCTACACTAAGAGAATTTTGGGGGCCCTGGAGAACAAGCCCCCGGAGTACATGGGGCCCTGCAGGGCCTACGCACTGGGAAAAGAGCCCCTCAGAGCAGTTGGGGCTCTCGGTACCCTAGTTTCTACCACATCTCAATTTTTTTATACTCAGGTATGTTTCAAATGAAACATATATGAGACATTTCAAATATTCACGTATGAAACATTTATAAGGACACATTTCTCCTACATATCAATAAATTACTCTCCGATATGTTTCTTGAAACATATATAAAATGTTTCGATGTAACGTTTCTGTGTTGTTTCAAATCTAGGTTTCTGAAGGCGGACATTAAACATCTATGTTATGTGTATGATACGTTTCTGTCGCTGTTTCGGAGATGTTTCATGTTTCAGAGATACGTTTCTAAAACATTTCAGAAACGTTTTTTTGCACTGTGGGTAGTAACAATAACAGCACACCTAAACAAAATCTACCCTCTCCAGCAGAGATTTTGATGGGTAGGAAGTTCAAAACTCAGTTACCACAGTCAAGAATGGCCTTAAAACCCCTCTTCGATACAGAAAAAACAGTTGACATACTACAAAACATGCAAACAGGGCCGGCCTAAGGCGAAAATTGCAAGTGTGCAAGACTCACATTTTATGCCCCTACCAGCGCTCCCCGATTTTTTTTTGAAATTCATCATCATCAAGTAGTGATCAGCCCGAAGACTGGTTGGAGTTGGACACGTGTCTCCATTCTTTCCTATCCTGCGCTAACCTACGCATTTCCCTAAAAGTGGCACATCCCACATCCCATTTTGAAATTCAAGGTCTAAAAACACAGTGTTTGTGCACTTTTGCGCTTTTGGCTAGAAAAACAAAGACTTGGGAGGGGAGGCAGGAAGATTAGTCACAATCCTTCCCGGTTCCCGCGTCCCGCCACACGAGCCGACGACTGCTCTACTGACCCTGGACGACGGACGTGCGTCAAGGACATCAGACTACTGTAATTCTGAACACGTTGGGGAAGATTCGGTTTTACCTTGAAATTCAACTGCAATAGTTTTGAGACAAAGTTCCTTCTAGTTTAAATATTTCTGCCCAACATTTAAATCAATTTCTAAAAGTTTGCCAAATGTTTTTTTTTACCAAAATTGGACAATTGTATGCCCCTCCAAAAGGCTCGAGTGTGCGGCTGTATACGTCGCACACCCCTCAGGCCGGCCCTGCATGCAAAAGACCATGGATCGTAATTATCATAGAAACAAAAGACCCCTAACCAACGTATCAGCTCTGGAACCAGTCCTGGTACAAAAATCAATTAGAAACTGGATACCGGGCGAAGTTGCTAAGGTAGATACAAACCCTGAAAGTTACATTGTGAAAACATAAGATGGAAGTGTTTACCGCAGAAATAGGGTTCAGTTGCGTCCTTTCCATAACGCAGTTACCTCTAACTCACCCAGGAAAACCCTAGTTGCACCAATCCAGTCCGAAAACGATTGTGGAACACAAGAATTAAAAGTTGCAGAAGAAATGGAAACTTTCAGTCCCTCAGAGCAGCCAACAGTTCAAGCGTCAATTCAGTCTTCTACCACTCTACCAGCTGAAACTCCCAGTACTGCAGATGCTGACAACCAACCTATAAGCAAGATTTCTGTACGTGGGCGCGTGTTAATAAAGATAAAAGGGGGGGCATGTCACAGGACATGGGAAAAAAGGATTGAATAAATATAAATAGTTTTGACAGATAACAATCTAAAATATATTGTAACTTTAGTATTGTAAAAGTGAAACTAATTAATAAATATATAACACGTAAGACTTTTGGAGACACTACACGACCTTATCAGCTCATAGTTTTGACCAAAATCTTATTAGTCCACTGGGTGTTTTTCAAAATTCACATCAATATTAATCAGCTAATCGATAAATTAATTCCACGTGTAGCAGAAATATCCTTGAAATATTTTAGGAATAATCTCACTACTTATTGTGATATAAAAGTTGTTATCTACTAGTTTTGTATTTTTTTGACTTGCATTCATTAAAAAATTCGGTTTCTTGTCACTAAAAATGAACGTATTTTTAAGGCCTGGCTGTATTTTTTTAATTAAAAAAAAAATGAAAGATCCAATATCTCGAACCCATATTATCGTATTTTAAATCTCGAATCCCGATTTTTAATTTTTAGTAATTTTCCATTTCGCTGTTTTTCATTCTTATCAGGAGCTGCGTAGATGATATGAAGCAGGTAAAAACAAAGCTCTTACGAATTAACGACTATGGTCAAAAGGTATAAATATAGAAAATTTCGATGAACAAGTAGTAGTAGATTATCTATTTCAGTCCAAGAATGTATTCCAAAATTTTGTGTCTCATTTTAGTGGTGTATAGCCTTAGCACAGGTGATTCTTCCCTTTACAATATCATTCAACCTTATAGTTACTTTTTTAGTTTCGGCTTACATAAGATGCTACAAATGCGGTGGTAGTCCACGATGCGCATCACCAGATGAAACTGATCTCTCTCCCTTTGGAATTAGTCATTGCTTTGCAGCAAGCTATCTAAATTTGACTTCAGGAGGTAAGTCTATGAGACAACTCTTAAAGGAAATCAACACATTTAATTTCGTTAAGCTACACTTTACGTGAGAGGTTGGAGTCCACGTGACTGGGAACGTAATGTATGCGCATACATCGCTGAAACAGAAGCTGTTCGTGTTATAAGATGCATTGAATGTGATTACAATCGTTGCAACTACCAAAATTTCTGAAGTGATATAATAGTAAAAATTGTACATTTTATGCTGCAATGTTTGCTATTTTTATACATCGTACAACCTAGTTATAAGTAGTTAGTAAGTTATGTAAGTTATTCAATTATAAGTACCTAATAAGAAATAAATGGTTCTTTAATTAATTATTATCATTCATCATAATTAACCACTCCAGAAACTAAAGAAAACACAAGAACGATAATTGTGGCGGATTGAAAAGAGTAAACATAAAGATACTGTTGTCTTAATAAGTCTGACTATGTTAATAAGGTCCTAGACTTCATTGGCAAATCAGGTTCCTCTTTGCTTAAGAACAACCCTACTAATAATTTCAATAAATTAACTCGCAATATTGTTTTCAGCCATAGAACTACCCTTTCCTCCTTTGATGTGAACTACAAGTCCCTTCCTACCATAAACCCTGTCTGCCCTTTACTATATATGGACTCCCTAAGATTCACAAACCTGATTGGGTCCTTTAATTTTATTTTCAGAATTGGGAGATAAAACAAAATAATTCAAAATAAGGTTATTATCTCGGAAACTATAGTCATGGCAATCCTAAAAGCGTTGCACGTGACATATGACGTAAAACAGTACCAATGTAATACTAATTTTTCGGATTGTCATTAAAGGTAATATTCTAGGGTAAAGTAATTCTACAAGTTGGCAGCATCATAAATAAAACAAGTATCAAAAGGCGCAAATTCTTATAGAATTTTAATTTCAACCAACTTCAAATCTGTAACTAATTATGGCATATACTATAATACAATATATATGTATATAACTACCCCCTCTCCCCACCTCAGACACAACCACGCCGGATTCTGCACAAATGAGTCATTGTTTTTCTTTCCACCCTTAAGGGAGATGGGAATGGAGAGGGTGACGGACAATTTGTAAATCACGAAAAAATGTTACAGGAAAAAAAAGTAAAAAAAGATCGTTTTTCTGCGGACGTGCAATTTTCCCCCTTTTGACCCCCAAAAAAGGGGTTGCAGTTGGGGGTGAAATTTGCAATTTGAATATCGGTTTTTATGGAGAATCCAAAAGTAATAAAAAATAGGTGTTCCCATTTAAGTTTTAAAAACTCACTCCCGCTCCACCCCACAGGAGGGGTGAGGGTGATGTTTACGTATAGGTTTCAACAAATAAAGGAAACGTATTTTTTTCTTTTTGTAATTGGACGTGTCGTTCTCGAGATATTAAAGGGTGTATATTTTGACTTTAATGGCGTCCCGACGGCGAACGGGTGATCCGATCAAAAAATTTACCAGGGATTTGGAATCAGTGAAGAATTTCCTATAAGATGACACCACTTCCAGCTTTCTAAACCCAGTAACATCGACCAACGCACAGACAAACAGACACACAGACATCCGGACGAATTTAGTAACCAACTTTTTGAAGTTGGTTGATTACAATGTTGCAACCAAGGACATCTATCTTTTATTGTCTTCCATTTCGTATTTGATTCTATTTCGTTTTAATCCATATGACAACAGCAACACTGTTGACATGTATATCATAGTCGTGACGTGCAACGCTTTTTGCTTTGCCCCAACTTTATTACCTTTAGATATAGGACATTCATATTTAACAAAAATTAAAACTAACTTAAAAAGCAGTCCATTCATGAAAAAATATACAGGGTGTTCTATTTAAAATAGTCTACTTTTGTCAGTTTTTCTGGGGTCGTTGGAAAAAATTCAGTACGTCCCTTTTGCAACAAATTTCGTTCAAAATCAGCATATCGAGAAATAAAACGCTCTCTTGTTTATGATAATCTCAAATTTTGTTGCTCTGTTGCGAATGATTGAATAGTTATGATTTTTTTTACTGATTGTTGATTTCGGCGACAATTTTTAAAAAACATTTATTTTCTCCTAAATGAGTTTACTTAAGTAGGTGAAAGGCTAAACAAAGTTGGTCTAGAATCGAAAATGGATTTCAAAAATATAATTATCTATATGTATATATTATATGAATTTCTGTATACAGAATATCCGTAAGTTTATATACTATTATGTAAAATATACGTAATCTGTTACATACGGTTTATATAAATTTATTAAAGAACACTTAGATACTTGATATATTATAAAAAAGCATATGTAGGGGTATTTACTTCAATCTTATATATGTTGTATGTATATTTTATATGCGTGTTTGCTGGGATTTATTTCTTATTATAACTGAACAGCTTACATAGCTTATACTAGCTATAACTAGGATATACCTACGATGTATCCCAGCAAACACACATATAAAATATACATACAACATATGTAAATTGAAGTAAATACCCCTACATATGCTTTTTTATATATCAAGTATGTAAGTATTCTTTAATAAGTTATAAAAACCGTATGTCACACATTTACGTATATTTTACATAAGTATAGAAAGATACGGATATTCTGTATACAGAAATTCATATAATATATACATATAGATAATTACATATCACTCATGAAATTCATGTGCTGTCATATTTACATGATTAGATTTATGTACGTTATATGTAAAATATTATATGTAATATTACTCATTTTTTATGTATGCCTTCTGTAAATATAATTAGAAATTATGATTGCATAATATATTGTATGGTCGAAAATAAAGTCCGTTTCTATTTGCGCCACATGAGTAATCGAACGCGCGTGTTTTCTACAACGCCAAAAATTGTAGTTCACGTACCTTTAATATTAGATCCGTATCGACTCAATTGCGTCTAATTTATATAGAAAATAAATAATATAAAATAAATTAAATCCTGGTCATTTTTAACATAAAGTTAAAGATAGGTATAATTATTGAATAAGACTTCACTCAACGGTATAATCAAACAAAATTTAAACTAATAACGCGAAACAGCGCAAAGTTACGAAGTACGAAATTAAAAAAAGGGATGTTACAAATTAGCGCAGTGGTACAATGTCGGAGACAATGAAAACACATGTCGGATTTCGGAATTTGCAACGCCCACTCCCAAAAGTTCGAATCCGGTTAAGGGACACTTTTCAAGCAAATATATCATAATAAACTGTCGGCTTTCAGTTCAGGTAAAAACGGGTTCGTGCAAGAATTAAGTTAAATATAATTAAAAGTACAGTTGCACGTAAAATGTAGTTTTTCCATTTTTTGTATGGAACTGCTTAAATAATTTTTTACATTGATAATAATTACATTATGCTCGAGTAGCTGCCATTTTGGTCATCGCAACGCTTTTTCAACTAATATTTTTTATGTAAATATTACATAAAATATACATAAAACGTATACAAAGAATTTACATCTAATAGACATACATATTATTTTGAAAATTGCTGACATCCTGACATTAAATATCTCTTATTTTTCTTCCAGTTTTATATAAAGCTCTTATATAATTTATATGTATTTTACATATAAATGTGTTTGCTGGGCCCAGCAAACACACATATAAAATATACATACAACATATATAAATTGAAGTAAATACCCCTACATATGCTTTTTTATATATCAAGTATGTAAGTATTCTTTAATAAAGTTATATAAACCGTATGTCACACAATTACGTATATTTTACATAATAGTATAGAAACTTACGGATATTCTGTATACAGAAATTTATATAATATATACATATAGATAATTACATATCACGCATGAAATTCATGTGCTGTCATATTTACATGATTAGATTTATGTACGTTATATGTAAAATATTATATGTAATATTACATATTTTTTATGTATGACTTCTGTAAATATAATTAGAAATTATCATTACATTACATATTGTATGGTCGAAAATAAAGTCCGTTTCTATTTGCGCCACAAGTTAAAGATAGGTATAATTATTGAACAAGACTTCACTCAACGGTATAATCAAACAAAATTTAAACTATAATAACGCGAAACAGCGCAATGTTACGAAGTACGAAATAAAAAGAAGGGATGTTACAGATTAGCACAGTGGTAGAATGTCGGATTTCAGAATTTGCAACGCCCACCCGCAAACGTTCAAATCCGGTTAAGGGACACTTTTCAAGCAAGTATATCATAATAAACTGTCGGCTTTCAAGGTGAAAACGGGTTCGTGCAAGAATTAAGTTAAATATAATTAAAAGTACAGTTGCACGTAACATGTAGTTTTCCCATTTTTTGTATGGAACTGCTTAAATAATTATTTACATTGATAATAATTACATTATGCTCGAGTAGCTGTCATTTTGGTCATCGCAACGCTTTTATAACTAATATTTTTTATGTAAATATTACATAAAATATACATAAAACGTATATAAATTCATGTAGAAGAATTTACATCTAATAGACATATATATTATTTTGAAAATTGCTGACATCCTGACATTAAATATCTCTTATTTTTCTTCCAGGTTTATATAAATCTAAAAATCTCTTACGTAGTTTATATGTATTTTATATATAAATGTGTTTGCTGGGCGATAAGAATGGAAAACAGCGAAATGGAAAATTACTAAAAATTAAAAATCGGTATTCGAGATGCGATTCCTTGGCTCCCCCGTTCGCCCGTCCTCATTCCATGTGATTTTTCTTGTGGAGACCTGAAAAGTAAAGTGTACGAAGAACGACCTCGTACAGTTGAAGAACTCAAAGGAAAGAATCCGTCTGGAAATCCAGAAAATTCCTCAGGGAATGCTCCATGACGTGATGAACAATTTCAGAAATGAATTCTTAAAGTACCGTCTGAATCCGCCATTTTTTTTACAAAATTGAAAATAGCTGAAAAACCATAAATTGTAGATATTGAGATGTGAGTATCAAAAGAACTGAAATTTCACGTAGAATCCTCAAATGCGCCTCGTTAAAAAAATAGTCGAGATCACCAAAATTATATCATTCTATTTAAAAAAAAAAAATTGAAGCCATTTTGAAATAATTCGTTCAATTAAAAATCTGATATCAGATATCACCATCGGCATCGTGTAGAGAACGTCCCGAAACATATTACTGCCAAATATTTTGAAAGTAGTACCCATAGTGTGGCTAAAAAAAAATAAGGGGCTTACTCTGAAACAGGCTGTATATTGGGCTATATTTATTTTTTAAAAAAAGTGTTAATACGAGGGAAGTCTCGTGGCAACTTGCCTGAACTTTTTTGTTAGCAATCCTTTTGCAATTTTCACAAAAGCTTCAGCAAATCCGTATTACTTTGGGGATAGCGAGGACTAGAGGTGTGGTGTATAAAGCCATATCCCTTCGCAAACTGCTGAAATGGAGAAGTCGCAATGGGATGAAATTGCGATCCATTATCAGAAATTACTTCCTCTGGAATCCCATATCTTGAAAAAAAACTTCTTCAGGGCATCCACAACTGCTGGTGTGGGAGTAGTAGTCAACAACAATGATGAACCAACGATCGTGAGTCTTAAACAAATCCATTTCAAGGCGCTCCCAATTTTACCCTACTATACTCACGAAGATGAAGTTTGCCACACGAGTCGAAGACGAGTGTGGTAATTCATTTGAGTGAGTTGATAATTATTACTTTTGATTAGTGCTTTTAGGGTTTCTTTTTATATTTAGACCATGCGTGAACTGCATCAACGACTAAAAGACGATCTACAAGTTTTTCCTAACTTTTGTCAATCTACGTTGAAACGATGGGTAAAGGAGATGAATGTTGAGTTCAGAAAATTCGAACATAAACCAATACTTATGGAACAAAATTGTAATGCGGCTAAGAGATCAGAGTACTTGCATTCTGTACAAAGATACCGGGAAGAGGGTTGGAACGTGTTTCATACCGACGAAACATGGTGCGGGGCTAATCAATGGATTTAGAGGCGGCGGAAGAAAGCAACTTTCTGGTTCTGGTGAAAGAGTTATTATTTTTCATATTGGCAACGAAGAGTGATTTTACCATATTGTATGAAATGCTTTATTGCCAAAAAAGGATCTGCTGATTACCATGATAAGATGAACCATAGACACCATGAAGAATGCTTTACGTTCGTATTGGCAATGCTTCCTGATAAATCTCTAATTGTACTGGACCAAGCATCACACAACGTTGGATGCCGAATTTCAAAATCCAACCATCACTTGGAGGAAGCATGAATGGTTACAAAATAGGAAAGTACCACTGCCTGAAGGAACTGGGACACTTGTACAAGACCACAATTATTGGAATTATCTCACTTTCCGAAAAAGTGTCTTCTTGAAAAATCACAAACGAGTTACGCGAGGTTGAGTTACTATGGTTACCTATGGCACATTGCGAATTGAATTCAATCGAATTGGTGTGGGCATATATAAAAAATACTGACGCACTGACGCCATAATATCGATCAAAACGGTAATCATGGAGGCCACCTTAAAGAATAAGACATCACGATGCCCACAGGGAACATTGCACATCAAGCTGCTGTTGGACTGCGAATAGGTCCTTACTGTAGGAGGGAGTTCTTCTCAGCAACACGGTGCCAAAAAGTTTGCTTGTTGATTGCGCCACAAAATTGGAAATATATTTCATCACCACTCTACGGAATATTGCTGGGAAGCACAGATGTAAGAATAGCGTTACAATAATCTCTTCCTGAGCGTTTAAAGCAGAGCTTTGTAGACAAACTTGAACGACATGAGCTCAAGGGTCACACAATGAAACATTTTAAATTGAGAGATGTGTGAACAAGATATTCGCAAGATGTACAGTTTTAGTGCAATTAACACTGCAGTGGTTCCCGGTGGTATAGCTTTAAGACAGCAGCCGTTCGTGATTGGTTGCAGCTGTTTAAAGGCGCAAAACGCCACCTATCCGACTTAGAAGATCCACAAGCACTTGTTTCTTTCTTAAGTTGCCAAGTTCTCGCAGTCGGAGTCCGAAGGCGGCTCGAAGGACCATGACCAGGGAGGGAATGTGGGACTTGGTTCGTGTAAATTTAATTAGTCTTAGGTTCCTTATTTATTTTATTTTTAATAATGTTCGCTATTACAATTTTATTAATAATTTTGTAACCCTTTGTGCCAATTTAATATTTCCTTAGAAATACTGTCACTTTTCCTATTTTTACGCGAGAATATCGAAGTCTAATAATAAAAGATATGTAAACGAAACGACCGAAGCAAACCGTCTCCTCTTCGGCTTACGTTGCGTGCTTTCAATACGAATCCTTTCTAAAATCCTTTTCAGGACCTTCACCGTTTTACTACAAAGCAAATATTACCGAATAGACAACATGACAAGCAATTTGTAGACGTCTAGGTATATGAATGCTTCCTTTGTTACATAAAACTGGGAATCTGGCACAAACTGTATAGTATCTATAGGTCAAAGTAGTGCCGTACCTTGAACGGATTTAGCATAATAAAATCTAAAAAAAGGAAGGGTATTGATTTTGTTTTTCTTTTTCAGGAATTCTAATGGGCGATCAAGAATGCGGTTTGAGCATAAGCTTTAGGTGATCCCTGCTAGCTATGGCGACGCGGTGCTCAAATTTGGGCCCGCGCGCTTACATAGCACGTACACCGACCCGCTAGTGGTCATGTTTCGTGCAAGCGATACTTCTACTATGATCATACTCAGCGACGCCGACGACGACACGGAATTCGTGTTTACGCTGGAGTCCCTCACACAAGCCGGAATCATCTTTATCATGGGCATTGCTATCATCGTCACCAATGTTCTCATCATCGCCACCTTTCTTAATTTTAGAGGTAAGTGCAAAAGAAAAACCCCCCCAACCCCACATTGAAAAAAGGGCGAGACTCATTTTTCACGATATAAAGCTAGAATATGAAGTGTAATCATAAATCTTGTACCAACTATCGATTTATAAATTGCGTGACAGCCCTTCTTATAATGTCTTTCTCAATTTACTCGCTTTTTTGTTCGTACGGACATGCAAAAAAAAGGCTGTATTAAAAGACTACGTGAATTACATCCGCCGCACTTCGCTCATTTCTTATAAATTCCAATTTTAGTTGCAACCTAAACGCTCCCCCGTATAATATTCTAGGATGACTTGACCTCGACTTTATTTAAACTCATTAATCAGTAGAAGGCTCATCGCTTTGAATAATAAATTCTTATAAATGAGAAATGATGCAAACCGTACAAATTGTTAGTTATGCCGGCTTTCGTAAGATAAACGAGCTTTTTACGAAAATCGACATCTTTTAAAATAATATTTTTCTTCGAGTTTTCTTCGAAAAATCGTGAACATTGAAATTCATATATACCGCTCGAAGGACCAAATTTGGGGCAACGCAACGTAAATAAAATACCGAATTCTAAATGCTCACTTTTACGAAACTGTATAAATTCCTACAAATTTAAAGCTACATAGCAAAGGTATCCAAACGAAAAATCTTTTAATTTATTTTAGTGAAATTTGTTAAGGTTCAATTTATTAAGAAATGTTGCCTACTTTAGGACTGGGCGGTGTCTCAGAATAAGCCTTTGCTCGAAGCGTTGAGTAGTTTGATTTCCTAGAATAATATTGTGGAGTTTTCAGGAAAATAGAGATCAATATGGGTATTGTTTGACCTTTGTGCATCTTTTAATAAAGTTGACCATTTTCTTCTGTCCTATCTTGTTCGTAGATTATCTAGACTTGATTACTCGAAAGTATTTCTTCAAATGTGCATTGTTTGGTCATTCCTAGCCCTGTGCCTTACAACATGGCGGACTTGTGTGTTAAAATGTGAGGAGAGGGGATGGGAATGGGACAGTGTGTGAAAACGGATGAAATTAGCAAATTGAATGACTGTAACAAGAAAAGGAACACGTTTACCTTCAAAAACGAAACTGTGAAGCTGAAATATGAAATATGTAACTGCAACTATGAAAACATGATCACTTCCGTCAGTTTTTGGCTTCGAAATCCAATGAAAATGAGAATACCTTCGGAGTAATTACAAAAAAGACGGCACTGCTGCAATATTTGATAGTTATCCAGGACGTGGCTTTCAGCAAATGGATGACAGTGACGATAATCCTCACCAATGATCGTAATATGCGAAAGCTCATAGCTGTGGTAATTGAGGGGTGTCAGAGTAAGGGAAATCAAACGAAAGAGGTAGCCGTAAAATCTGTTGTAGTGTATCCCCGCGTCGTCGTTATAGGTGAAGGTGCAGGCCTCCTCCATAGTACTGACAACATCAACCACTGAAAGGGAAATTGGAAACGAAGACAGTAGATATACTATGTTGCTAATAAATCCAAAAGTCACTAGATTTAGTAACTTTTCTTAGGTTGGTAGTACTGGTCACTAGAAAAGTTACTAGATTGGCCGCGCCCCTGATTTGCAACAGGTATTGAACAGGTAAAAACAGGTATTGAACGGGTAAAACAGGTAAAACAGATATTGAACAGGTAAAAACAGGTAAAATAGGTAAAAACAGGGGTGTTGCCAATCTAGTGACTTTTATAGTGACCAGTACCACCAACCTAAGAAAATTTACTAAATCTAGTGACTTTTGATTTAGTAGCAACATAGTATATCTACTGAAGACTCTCTCGGGGCAAAATAAGGAATTATCTTTTATTCCTCCACACCACAGTGAACGTAATTTACAGCAATTTAAAGACCAGAAAAAGCGTTCGTGGAGCTGGCAGTTCTCAATGAGAAGTGAAATTAGCCAAGACGGCAAAGCGGATGCTGTGTCAGAAGCACGACAACACTTCATGGTATCGCCGCTCTGTTCATCCAATGATGCCTACAATAAATTTGTTTGCATCCCGCCAACATTGTTGCTGTAGATTGTAAATGGGGAGCTTCACACGTTTCCTCAAGACGATATACAGGTGATGCATAAAAGCTCTGCCTGCTTACACTGTTGTGCAGCAGGATGACACTGGAAACCAAAAGCAGTATCCCCAATAACGACGAGTTTTTTGACATTTCAAGATAATAACCATTTTCAAAATTTATTTCGTCTATTTCCACACCTTTTAATTGCACCGGTTTTTCCGATTATTTTTTGATACCTAAACCTATTTTGGAGGTTTTATGGCCGCATCTATTGTTTACTATTTATTGAGGCACTACATATTTTTACATTCCCTCCTATATAGTTACATCGACACCAGGTGAGATAGATGAGACGGGACAAGACCTATCCAGTCTCTCTTGGTATCGTCACAAAATAATTAGACCTTTTCTGTAGAGCTGTCTTTTAACGCTCTTGCCATCTTCCATAATTCCAGAGCTTTATGTCCTGTTCACGGTTTCTTGCATATTTCATTCTTTTACTCGTCTAAAATTCTTTTGGTTTCTTTGTTACTTTCATTTCAGTTAAGCGAAAACTTTCACTTATTATACAGGGTGTACCAGTAAAGCTCCACAAAACAAAATATCATTTTTTTAAATAGAACGCCCTATATTTAATAATATTTTTGGATCGGTTGCCGAAAATAAAAAATTACTACCCTGCTTGCCGAGATATTGCTCATAATGTCAAAAAAAATTGCAAAAAAGATAGAAAGTAGATTTTTGGCCAAGATACCCTACATGATATTCCTTAGGAGCTGATGAGATTGAAATAATAGAGGGCGCCCGTGTAGTTTCAAACATACATTATTCAAAATTTTCAAATGACAACATATAATTTTTTTGTAGGCTCGAATAGTGCAGATAATTTGCTACAAAAATGTCTAACACTTCCTATTCCTAAATGTGATTGTTTTCGAGTAATTTTGAATGAGCAAAAATGTTTGATTAATTTTTATAGTATATACAGGGTGTTTCAGACCACCCGTACCGCCCAAATATCTCGCGAAATACAAAACGCATTGAAAAAAGAAAAAATACGTCTAAACATTTGTTTAAGATTCTATTGTTTGATGGTAATAGGATGTCCCCACTCGCACCCCCATGGGGTGGAGAGGGGGTAACTTCGTAATCTTAAATAGCACCCCCCAGTTTATTATGCAGATTTGAATTCTGCGTTAACAAATAGGAACTTTTTGTTTGAAACATTTTTTGAAGTTCGTGACAGATGGCGCTATGATCGCCGAAAGAAGTTTTTCCGATTACCTATGCTAATTTGATGTCAGTTTTGTTGAGTGACAATCAAAAATGTTAATGCTTTGTAAAAGGGAAGAGGGGGAGCTTTATTAACCCCTCCCCCTTCCCCACACCGCCACTTCACCCCTACGGCCCATAACCTAGGATGAGAAAACGCAACCATTTTAGATTTAAACAAATGTTCAATACCACGATTGAAGAAGTTAAATTTTGTAAATTTTTTTTGTCTTTGATGGAAAATAGAAAAAAAAATTTGAAATACTTTAGATTTCACGAGTAAAGAACACATTGACATTCGAGATATGTTTAAATCTAAAATTAGGGGTGAAGAGGGGGTGTGGGGGAGGGGGGTGATAAATAAAACTCCCCTCTTCCTTTTTACAAAGCATTAACATTTTTGATTGTCACTTAACAAAACTGACATCAAATTAGCATAGGTAATCGGAAAAACTTCTTTCGGCGATCATGGCTCCATCTGTCACGAACTTCAAAAAATGTTTCAAACAAAAAGTTCCTATTTGTTAACGCAGAATTCAAATCTGCATAATAAACTGGGGGGTGCTATTTAAGATTACGAAGTTACCCCCTCTCCACCCCACGGGGGTGGGAGTGGAGACATCCTATTACGATCAAACAATAGAATCTTAAAAAAATGTTTAGACGTATTTTTTATTTTTTCAATGCGTTTTGTATTTCGGGAGATATTTGGGCGGTACGGGTGGTCTGAAACACCCTGTATAGTATATTTTTATGTTCCTATGTACATTTATATAATTTATAAACTTCAATTAAGAATTTATAATTTATAAGAAAGTTTTCCGACATTTTTCAAAAACGTTTATCTCTTTTTGAAAATTTTGCTTCTTGGTAAAGTTTGATAAAATGAAATAAATAAGGGAAAAGGATAGCCCAATTGACTTTTAGAAATTTTTCATAATCCTTCAGGATTACCTTTTCGGGTTGTAATTCCATCAGTCGATAAATAAGAATGAATTTTTTTAAATACCAAAGGGCTTGGAATTGATACAATAATATGTTTTTTGAAATTTACGAAACTCTGCAGGTTTCTCAAAATGAGATACTTTTCTTCTAATTTTCATCAAATTCCTGCCGTTTCTTGACAAAATATTTCGTAAACGGCAGCAACTTTTCTCTCTTAGAACGAAAAAATTCGTCTTCTTTCCAATGTACAGTCTTTGACAAATGGAATGTTCCTTGGATACTGTGACTTAGGCAACCAACATATCACATAGTAGATAAAAACGAAAAACGAAACGGTGCGACTTTGAATGGAAATGTTTGTAATTATTTAATTGTCGTCTAATGATTAATTAGAAACGAAATTTGTTTGGACGAATTTCGAGAGTTGGATTTTCATCGAGAAAAAATACCAAGTGGTTAACCTTGCTTTTTTGGCGAAAAAATGAAGAAATTTTTTGTTGGAAAAAAGTTTAGAATATGTTAGTTTACTTCATAAAAGATAGTTTACAGTACAAAAAGTGTACGAGGTGCACCTGTAAGTGTCCCGCATTTGTACGATAATGGAGGAAAGGGGTCTGCGAAGAGGCCCTCCATTTTGATCTTTAATGAAGATTTATAGATAAAGAATGGAATTCGTGAATATGCTAAAACTAATTGTTTCGTTTTCTTATTTATAAATATTGTAAATACGTGTTTAAACATCATCTACCATCTACTATGTGATATGTTGGTTTTCCCCACAGTATCCAAGGGACATTACATTTGTCAAAGACTGTATATGCTTTTCCAGAAATATTTTTTGAAGGAAGAAACTTTAGATTAGTAATGTAAAGTGTTCAAACAGTATATTAAAAAACAAGTATCATAAGACCAATCTTGAAGCACGAATTCAAGTTTAAAAAACGAGTGGCGTAGCCACGAGTAATTTTAAAGAATGAGTGCTTCCAGGACTTATGAAACATGTTTTTATACTATTTTTTGTAATCCTTTTTTAGCCAAACCTTTTTACTTTAGTCGATTTAGGGATTTTTATGGTGGTTGGTAATTTCTTAATTTTAAAATTCCTGTTCATGGTTTCTCGTATATTTCATTCTTTTACTCGTCTACAATTCTTTTGGTCTCTTTGTTACTTTCTCCCAGAAAGGCGGAATAAACATTCCAGTTAAGCGAAAACTTTCACTTATTATACAGGGTGTACCAGTAAAGCTCCACAAAACAAAATATCACTTTTTTAAATAGAACGCCCTATATTTAATAACATTTTTTGGATTGGTTGCTGAAAATAAAGCTTTTTTGTTGGCTAACTGCGCTGCTTGCCGAGATATTGCTCCTAATTTCAAAAAAATTGAATTTTCGTGACTTGTTTCGGGCTTAATTTTCTCAGTCTGCAAAGAAAGACAGAAAGTAGATTTTTGGCCAAGGTACCCTACATGAAATTCCCTAGGAGCTGATGAGATTGAAATAGTAGAGGGCGCCCGTGTAGTTTCAAACATACATTATTCAAAATTTTGAAATGACAACATATCATTTTTTTAGGCTCGAATAGTGCAGATAATTTCCTGCAAAAAGTCTAATACTTCCTATTCCTAGTTTGCCGACATTTTTCAAAAACGTTTATCTCCAAAAGAAACTCTTTTGGAACATTTAGCTTCTTGGTAAAGTTTGATAAAATGAAATAAATAAGGGAAAAAGATAGCCCAATCGACTTTTGGAAATTTTTCATAATCCTTCAGGATTACCTTTTCGGGTTGTAATTCCATCAGTCGATAAAAGATAAGAATGAATTTTTTTAAAAGGGCTTGGAATTGATACAATAATATGTTTTTTGAAATTTACGAAACACTGCAGGTTTCTCAAAATGAGATACTTTCCTTCTAATTTTCATCAAATTCCTGCAGTTTCTTGACAAAAAATTTCGTAAACGGCAGCAACTTTTCACTCTTAGAACGAAAAATTCGTCTTCTTTCCAATGTACAGTCTTTGACAAATGGAATGTCTCTTGGATACTGTGAGTTAGGCAACCAACATATCACATAGTAGATAAAAACGATGTTTTAAGAGGGATATCTCCGAAACGGTGCAACTTTGAATGGAAATGTTCATCGAGAAAAAATACCAAATGGTTAACCTTGCTTTTTTGGCGAAAAAAATGAAGAAATTTTTTGTTGGAAAAAAGTTTAGAATATGTTAGTTTACTTCATAAAAGATAGTTTACAGTACAAAAAGTGTACGAGGTGCACCTGTAAAGTTTGTACGATAATGGAGGAAAGGGGTCTGCGAAGAGGCCCTCCATTTTGATCTGTGCGACTGTGAATGGAAATGTTTGTAATTATTTGTCTTCTAATGATTAATGAGAAACGATATGTTTGGACGAATTTCGAGAGTTGGATTTTCATCGAGAAAAAATACCAAGTGGTTAACCTTGCTTTTTTGGCGAAAAAATGAAGAAATTTTTTGTTGGAAAAAAGTTTAGAATATGTTAGTTTACTTCATAAAAGATAGTTTACAGTACAAAAAGTGTACGAGGTGCACCTGTAAGTGACCCATTTGTACGATAATGGAGGAAAGGGGTCTGCGAAGAGGCCCTCTATTTTGATCTCTAATGAAGATTTATAGATAACGAATGGAATTTGTGAATATGCTAAACCTAATTGTTTCGTTTTCTGATTTATAAATATTGTAAATACGCGTTTAAACATCATCTACCGTCCACTATGTGATATGTTGGTTTTCCCCACAGTATCCAAGGGACATTAGATTTGTCAAAGACTGTACATGCTTTTCCAGAAATATTTTTTGAAGGACGAAACTTTACATTGATAATGTAAAGTGTTCAAATAGTATATTAAAAAACAAGTATCATAAGACCAATCTTGAAGCACGAATTCAAGTTTAAAAAACGAGTGGCGTAGCCACGAGTAATTTTAATGAATGAGTGCTTTAAGGACTTATGGAACGTGCTTTTTATACTATTTTTTGTGATCCCTTTTTAGTAAAACCTTTTTACTTTAGTCGATTTAGGGATTTTTATGATGGTTGGTAATTTCTTAATTTTAAAATTGAAAACATGATCTAGTTTCCTATTTATCAAAATTCTGTCACAAAACACGAATATGAAAGATAATCGTGAACTTGACAAAAATACGGTCGCAAATTTGCTTCTTGATAAATCCTCTGCAGGATGTTCTTGATACATTTTGTAATTTAAACTGTCATGCATGACAGCATTGCCAACCTAAAAATTTTCGCAAAATGTTCAGTGAAAGACATGTATTTGGTTTAAACATAAAATTGTAGAGCTTTTCTGCTCATCTTGTCGCTGGTCCATTGATAAAAGCCAAAAATGGGAACAAAGGAATAAAAGGAAGGATTATAATAATATTCTAGCCCTATTTTGTCTCAAAATAACTTCCTCCCCTTCTTTTCAGAGTTTCTCTTTCAAAAGACAATTACTTAAATTATAATTGAAGTTTGTGAGAAATTCGATAATAAAGGTTCCACTAAAAACCAAGAGCTTCAACAATAATTCTCAATTTCTATAGGTGAGGAGTGTAAAATTTTCGTGCGTAACAAAAAAAAATTTTCGAGTGTTGCTGATTTGCGAAATTCTCATCAACTGGCTTGAAGGAAATTTATTTTCAAACTTGAATTACGTAGAAGCGCCGCGCCGTCGAAGTAATTAAAATCTATTTTTGCGTGTGAAATTAGTAAAATCTGCATCTTAAACAAATGTAATCTACAACTTAATTGCAATTAAAACATCCTAATTAGACATATAAGTTTAATTAAAAAACTTAGTTACTCGAGCTCTTTCATCAAACTTGTAATAACTTTTCACGATAAAGTGCCCGTCTTACCCCCATCGTAGATAAACCACCCCACGAGCTTTTATAGATTAGGGCGTTGTCTTAAACAGATAATCCATTTTCAGGAGATATTAATAATACACATAAAACCTTGGAAAGCTTTTTGGCCCAAAATGATCGATTTTTCCACCGAAATGTTTCGCTAACAACATAAAGTTATATATGAAAATTTTATTGAGCTTTCGCGCTTGTAAATTTTCAGGAAATGTGGCCGAACACACCACTTCGTTTAATAGCGTCATGAATTATGATTATCTCGTGGAAAGTTGCCAATTAGGAAAGCTGCAAAAATATTTTCGATGTTTATTTCTTCGAGATAATCTAAACTTATGGATACTTATTCAAAATTAGAATGTGCGTGTTTATTTTGAGAGTCGCTTATTGCTTATTACTTTATTACAACGATCCTTACACTTTGCACAACTACTTCAAACGCGGAAAGTGAATTATCCCAAAGTATGTACATAGTTGCTCTACCACTCAATCTTCTAGTGCTTTAATCTCGTTCTTTTTGTGTTGTCTTAACCCGCGTGTGCTGGAATAATCCAGGTGTCATCTATACTTAAGCAACCGTTATTTTAAGAAATGATAAATGTGATGAATAACTTTACGATAAAGTACTCCCTTTCCATGATAGTTTCCGGATCCTTGTCTCCGCTACTCTGTATAAGGAGAGCTTCCCCTGGACATAACTTGTTGAGCAACACCATTTTGAGCAACAAAGTAGGTACGTCAAAGATATGGTCGAGGAGAATTAGAAGAAGAAGATGGTATCTTCAAAACTTGAATGTCGTCTGGACATTTGCAGGATTTACACGACCGGATACTTAATGTGATAGATGGCACTCCAATTTCAAATTGCCCCAGAAGGGCATTTGTACGTTTCAATAGAACACCAGCTCACCTACCAAAATCTACAATTCTCACTGTAAAATTACTATTTTAACAAGTGGAAACGATGCTTCTACTTCGTTCGAAAAACACGAACCGCTTTTCGCTTTTTTGCCAAAAAAGTAAGGTTAACCAACTCTCGAATATCGACCAAGTAAAGATTTTTTCTTATAGTTCATTTGACGACAAATAAATAATTGCAAATAGTTCCATTCAAAATCGCACCGTTTCGGAGATATCGCTCTTTAAAGATCATAAGAGAAGGTCTCTTCGCAGTCCCCTTTCTTCTATTACCGTACAAGTGAGACACTTACAGGTGGATCTCGTACACTTTTTGTACTTTAAACTATCTTTTATGAAGTAAACTAACATATTCTGAACCTTTTTCGAACAAAAAATTTCATCACTTTTTTGCCATAAAGCAAGGTTAACACCACTTGGAAAATTTTCTCAATAAAAATCCAACTCTCGCAATTCTACCAAAAATTTGTTTTCGTATTAGACAACAATTAATTAATTGCAACTAGTTCCATTTAAAGTCGTACCTCATTAAATGAAACTCCTAGAGCAGAATTTCAATAAAATGAAACTCATAAGGTAAAACTTCATTGAAATGAAACTCCTAAAGTAAAACTTCATTTAAACGAAGCTCCTCAAGCAGAATTTCATTTAAATGAAACTTCTAATCCAATATTTCAATAAAATAAAGCTCCTGAGGTAAAATCTCATTTAAGTGAAACTTCTAGCGCAGAATTTCAATGAAATGAAACTCATAAAGTAAAATTTCATTTAAATGTAACTCCTAAAGTAAAACCTCATTTAAATGAAACTCCTACAGTAAAACTTCGTTTAAACGAAACCCCTCGAGCAGAATTTCATTTAAATGAAACTTCTAACCCAATATTTCAATAAAATAAAGCTCCTAACGTAAAATCTCGTTTAAGTGAAACTTATAGCGCAGAATTTCAATAAAATTAAACTTATGAGGTAAAATTTCATGTAAATGAAACTCCTGGAGTAGAATTTCATTCAAATGAAACTTCTAATCCAATATTTCAATAAAATAAAGCTCCTGAGGTAAAATCTCATTTAAGTGAAACTTCTAGCGCAAAATTTCAATAAAATGAAACTCATAAAGTAAAATTTCATTTAAATGTAACTCCTAAAGTAAAACCTCATTTAAATGAAACTCCTAAAGTAAAACTTCATTTAAATGAAACTCCTCGAGCAGAATTTCATTTAAATGAAACTTCTAACCCAATATTTCAATAAAATAAAGCTCGTGAGGTAAAATCTCATTTAAATGAAACTTCTAGCGCAGAATTCCAATAAAATGAAACTCATAAAGTAAAATTTCGTTTAAATGTAACTCCTAAAGTAAAACCTCATTTAAATGAAACTACTAAAGTAAAACTTCGTTTACATGAAACTCCTCGAGCAGAATTTCATTTAAATGAAACTTCTAACCCAATATTTCAATAAAATTAAACTTATGAGGTAAAATTTCATTTAAATGATACTCCTAAGGTAAAACTTCATGTAAATGAAACTCCTCGAGCATAATTTCATTTAAATGAAACTTCTAACCCAATATTTCAATAAAATAAAGCTCCTGAGGTAAAATCTCATTTAAATGAAACTTCTAGCGCAGAATTCCAATAAAATGAAACTCATAAAGTAAAATTTCATTTAAATGTAACTCCTAAAGTAAAACCTCATTTAAATGAAACTCCTAAAGTAAAACTTCATTTAAATGAAACTCCTCGAGCATAATTTCATTTAAATGAAACTTCTAACCCAATATTTCAATAAAATAAAGCTCCTGAGGTAAAATCTCATTTAAATGAAACTTCTAGCGCAAAATTTCAATAAAATGAAACTCATAAAGTAAAATTTCATTTAAATGTAACTCCTAAAGTAAAACCTCATTTAAATGAAACTCCTAAAGTAAAACTTCATTTAAATGAAACTCCTCGAGCATAATTTCATTTAAATGAAACTTCTAACCCAATATTTCAATAAAATAAAGCTCCTGAGGTAAAATCTCATTTAAATGAAACTTCTAGCGCAGAATTCCAATAAAATGAAACTCATAAAGTAAAATTTCATTTAAATGTAACTCCTAAAGTAAAACCTCATTTAAATGAAACTACTAAAGTAAAACTTCGTTTACATGAAACTCCTCGAGCAGAATTTCATTTAAATGAAACTTCTAACCCAATATTTCAATAAAATTAAACTTATGAGGTAAAATTTCATTTAAATGATACTCCTAAGGTAAAACTTCATGTAAATGAAACTCCTGGAGTAGAATTTCATTCAAATGAAACTTCTAATCCAATATTTCAATAAAATAAAGCTCCTGAGGTAAAATCTCATTTAAGTGAAACTTCTAGCGCAAAATTTCAATAAAATGAAACTCATAAAGTAAAATTTCATTTAAATGTAACTCCTAAAGTAAAACCTCATTTAAATGAAACTCCTAAAGTAAAACTTCATTTAAATGAAACTCCTCGAGCAGAATTTCATTTAAATGAAACTTCTAACCCAATATTTCAATAAAATAAAGCTCCTGAGGTAAAATCTCATTTAAATGAAACTTCTAGCGCAGAATTCCAATAAAATGAAACTCATAAAGTAAAATTTCATTTAAATGTAACTCCTAAAGTAAAACCTCATTTAAATGAAACTACTAAAGTAAAACTTCATTTAAATGAAACTCCTCGAGCAGAATTTCATTTACATGAAACCTTTACCCCAATATTTCAATAAAATAAAGCTCCCAACGTAAAACCTCATTTAAGTGAAACTCTTAGCGCAGAATTTCAATAAAATGAAACTCATAAGGTAAAACTTCATTGAAATGATTTAAATGAAACTTCTCGAGCAGAATTTCACTTAAATGAAACTTTTACCCCAATATTTCAATAAAATGAAGCTCCTAAGGTAAAACCTCGTTTAAGAGAGCCTTCTAGCGCATAATTTCAATAAAATGAAACTCATAAGGTAAAACTTCATTTAAATGAAACTTCTCGAGCAGAATTTCATTTAAGTGAAACTTCTAGCGCAGAATTTCAATAAAATGAAACTCATAAAGTAAAATTTTTTTAAATATAACTCCTAAAGTAAAACTTCATTTAAATGAAACTCCTCGAGCAGAATTTCATTTAAATGAAACTTCTAATCCACTATTTCAATAAAATACAGCTCCTAACGTAAAACCTCATTTAAGTGAAAGTGAATTTCAATAAAATGAAACTCATAAGGTAAAATTTCATTTAAATGAAACTCCTAAAGTAACACTTCATTTAAATGAAACTTCTAGAGCAAAATTTCATTTAAATGAAATTTCTAACCCAATATTTCAATAAAATAGATCTACGTAAAATCTCATTTAAGTGAAACTTCTAGCGCAGAATTTCAATAAAATGAAACTCATAAGGTAAAACTTCATTTAAATGAAACTTCTCGAGCAGAATTATGAAACTTTTAGCCCAATATTTCAATAAAATAAAGCTGCTAACGTAAAATTTCATTTAAGTGAAACTACTAGCGTAGAGTTTCAATAAACTGAAACTCCTAAGGTAGAATTTCATTTAAATGAAACTTACACATCATGGTCGATTTTGACCCATTGATCTACAAGCACCGGCGTCCATACCCTGCATCCCCCGCCACTCTCCTTCTCTCTCAATTTTTCCACCTACCCCTCTATATAAATTGAAAATAGGGTACCCTTGTCTCAACCCTTTAGTCGTTTCGAACGCCTCACCAAACTTCACTCTAGAGTCTAAACCATGCTATGCACAAATCACTATGTGGTTTGTGATGCTATGTAATTTAAAAGACCGCCCTCTATTAGTTTAATTTTTATAATAGTAATTATTGCAACTATCTTCTACCGGGTTTAAAAACGGGATGCTCAACAGAATCGAAATCCGTGGTAGCCTGGAAAAAGATTATTTTCAATCAATATAATCCAGTCAGAATAATTATTGTTTTTAGCAGAATTTTGACATCTGGAAAACCCCGAATAATTAAGTTAAGTATAAACAATATATTTTCTCGATAAGACAGCCCTATCGTAGATAGGTGTGCCTTATTCGACAACCCGTTATTGTTCACTGATCCGTGATTGTACTGGCGATATTTGTTTCGCTTACACTCATTAACCATCATTACTAGCAAATGTTTACGGGTGATGGAATCGTACCGACCGATACCACACCGTCCGGGCTTTTTCCGATCGCCGCTAGCGAGAACCAATCAGTAGGTATAGGAGCACATGGCCGAGACAGACAGCCACGCCCCCTTCTATAAGGCTCCTCCCCCTCAACAGACTAGATTACCTGTTTAGCTGTTTAGCCGTTTACCTGCTTAGCTGTTTAGCCGTTTACCTGTTTAACTGTTTACCTGTTTAGCTGTTTATCTGTTTAGCCGTTTGGGGTCGTCGACTTTGTGGTCATTGAACCCTTGACCTACTTTTTGGGTGTCGTTGAACCCGTAAATTCAGCTAAACGGCAAAACGGGTAAACAGCTAAACAGGTAAACGGCTAAACAGCTAAACAGGTAAACGGCTAAACAGCTAAACAGGTAAACGGCTAAACAGGTAATCTAGTCTGCTGAGGGGGAGGAGCCTTATAGAAGGGGGCGTGGCTGTCTGTCTCGGCCATGTGCTCCTATACCTACTCCAATCCACAAATTTAAATTTTTCGGATTTTTTGGTTTCCAAATTGTCCGTCGATCCGTCTAAAAATCCGACTAAAACCGACGAATCCCCAGCACTGCGGAAGTGGGCTTACAACCTAACGTATAACGGTTGATTCCGCTTTTCGGTCATGTTCTAAAAACCTTTTCTACCTTTCACAATTGAATGAATCGTATACCTATCGGTTGCCCGATCTTTAATGAAATACCGGACAGCTCTCTTGAGATTGAACCATAATTGAAATTGCCAGGCGGCCAATTAATTATGATTTTTATTTTCAGGACACGCTGAAGTAATCAACTGCTACCTACTATCACTGGCAGTCGCCGATCTTCTGTGCGGATTGTTAGTGGTACCACTTTCTGTCTATCCAGCCCTAGTGGAACGTTGGGTTTACGGAGATATCTTATGCAGCTTAGTGGGCTATCTCGAAGTGACACTATGGGCCGTAACCGTGTATACTTTCATGTGGATAAGTGTGGATCGATATTTGGCAGTACGAAAACCGTTAAGATACGAAACGATTCAGACGAAAACACGATGCCAGTGTTGGATGGCGTTTACGTGGATATCTTCCGCCATGCTCTGTTGTCCACCGCTCCTCGGATTGGAGAAGCCGGTTTTTGATCACGACGGCCATATATGTATGCTCGACTGGGGCACGATGGCCGCGTACACGGCCACGTTAGCAATATTGGTCCTCGGTCCCAGCTTGATAACAATCGTTTACACTTACGGATACATTTTTAACACGATGAGAAAATTGCGCAGCGGTGCTCCTTTGCACGATAAGGAATACGCGACTGCACTATCGGAGAATCTCTCAAATCCTAGCCATATTATGTCATTTGTGCTTGTTGTGACATTTTGGTTCTCGTGGACTCCGTATTTAGGTATACGATTATACGAATATTTTACCGGTATAAAATTTCAAGTGCCATTTTTACATTTTGGTATCGTATGGTTGGGTTTTTTGAATTCGTTTTGGAAATCGTTAATTTTGGTATCGCTCAGTCCTCAATTCCGTCTTGCTTTACGAATATTTTGTATGTCGATCTGTTGCCGATATAAGGGAGGACGATTGCAAGCCGAATTAATCGGAATGGAAGCCGACGACTGACTACTCCTCTCATCTATTAGTAGATACATACGTTTTCGTATACCGATTACAGGTATGGCGGTGACTGATTACGAATACGTTTGGGGTAAGGTCAGAGAACAGTTGACGGGTAAATCGAAACGAGACTCAATCGGACAGTGAACTTGTGCGTTGTGAAAAAAGATCGGGTCGATAGTGTGAGAGAAGATTTGTGATAATTGCAATATCTGCTGAGTTATCAGTATTAAACGTAGTAGAGTCCACGGTTTGGCATTTGCATGCGCGTTTTATTTCTAACATTCCAAATAGGATTCTTGTATTAGTTCCTCCTCGCATTAGAACGTGTCCTCGAGTTGATCCTTGCGATACTCCCCCTACTTGATGATCTTCCACGGCCCTTCAAAATGGTCTCATTACCGTGTAAATTTGGCAGGTATACGTAGAATTGCATTCCTCCTAACGTATATAAATTGTACTTAAACAAAGCAAAGAAATTTATGTAACTAAAATTACGGTCAATTAATAGTAGGTTGTAATCCCATATAGCGAAAAAAAAAGTTTAGTGGGCATCGCGTATTTGTTGAATTAAACGATTAAGCCTCCATTATGTAGAGCTTATAACACCAAAATATTTCTAGTTTGTATTTATGCAAACATTATTGTATTATAATTACGTAATTAAATGTTTTTTATATATACCTACCTACTATAAAATTAGATGAATAAGGTGTAATGCAACGAAGATAAAATGCGATGAAAGGCAATTCATTTTACAGTCAATAAAGTAAGTATTATATTCAAAATACTACGTACCTACAGCTCGCTATTTCAATCAATTTTTTTGGATAGATTATGTACTATGGAAGCAATACCTTATGTAATTCTGAGTAATTCTTTGCGCCAATAACGAGAGGTGCATAATTATATCCGATATGTAGTCGAGCGTTAAACAATCACAAATTTTTTGCGCAAGTTTAGCCTTTATAATAGTATTTTTATAATGATAGTTAGATTGTAGGCGTAAGATTTCACTTATTAAAATAGCAACTATTTGAAGTTCCATTATATTGAGGCTTTTGTATTCTGATGTATACACTATTTCAACGAGTATTTGTACGTTTTGTGTTTGTATAATATTCGGCTTTCCACACAGAGCCGTGTGGAAAATCAGGTTCGGAACTTATGATCTATGTAAACTTATAACCTATTTACTATGTATGTAACGAAACACAGATAGTAAGGTAACGTAAGTGAGCCCACTTTACCTAGTAAGGCAGCCCATTTCCCACTACCTTCCTTCTTCGTAAGTATATTTCTCTCGATGTCCGTTTTTGAAACTATTGCTTATCAACGTTTAGGTTAGTATAATAATTGTTCTAGCCGTTCGCATATGCAATCCATTATTATGTATCCAGTTGGGTAAAATATCCTGCTGAATCTATGGTGCAGGCGGCGATGTTTCCAAATGGCCTATTTTCAACAAGATGGTGTAAACTTACTTGCAGATATGTATAACAAGTCGCTTGCTTTGTACAAAACCCGTCTTTGTTAATAGTTATCCATTGTTTTTGGATAGAAATTCAACATGGACGTTATGGCCAAAAATTGTCGACTGTTCTCTCTGCAAGTTATGCTTTCATTGTACGGATTTAGAACAGTAACAATTATTTACCTACTTATATATTATAATATTGTACGTAGGTTATTTCTAATGAATTTATTATATATTGAAGTTGGATGATGTGTGTAGTACATATATAATAATACTAAGGTTGTTATGCTCACGACAGTCTAATTTTGTACGTAGTTTAATAGTTTTGTATGATAGTTTTATATTATGAGTATATATTGAATTATTAAAAAGGTGTTCACGTTGTGTAGTAGCTTCAAATAAATATTTTCAATAAAATGAAAAAAAACATACATTCTTTGGTTTTTATTTAGTAGGTACACCCTGTATACAATTAAAAATTTATAAATGAACTTTGGATACGCCCATTAAGAATTAATAAACAAATATGAAAAATTTGTAATTGTAATGTTCAGAGTTCATTTAATCATAAGTACTTATCTGTACTAGTTGTAGAGTGTTCATCTTGTTTGCTTCGGCTATCCAATCACATATTAATTTGGGTGCTGAAACGTACGGTTTTGAAAATAAATCGAGAGAAGACTTTGGCGTGAGTGGAGGCACCACAACAGAGAAAGGGATAGAAAGGATAGTTAAGGGGAGAAAGGGAAAGTTAGGGGCTGAGAAAGCGGGTGGGTGGATCTGATCCGGCCTTTTGAAGAAGCAACGGGTGTTTTTGTTATATTTATAAATTTCTATTTTTGTGTGTGTTTCACCGAAAAGGTAATGCATGAATTTTATCTGTTTTATTAATGTTAATTGTTTAAATCAATCATTTATATTTTCTAATAACTTGTCATTCAAAACTTTATAGATTATTCTACATTGAACTGTTTACCCAAATTACCGTGGCGTCCATCTAGATTTGTTGTTATATAATGTGTTTTATTTGTCACTCACTCACTCTTGTATGTAATAGGGATAATAAACTGCCGTTACCTATTGAATTAGGGGCGAGAATTTTCTTTGTGTAAAAATGTTGAATTCAGTTATTTTTTAATTAATTTTAATTTTAATTTTCTTTGTTTTATCATGTGTACATTCGTTTCTCAATAACAGCCGCAGACTTGCTTGAAGCTTAAACTTAGAGTTGCTAACGTACTCCCTTATTTATGTAAGAGCCTTGGTGGATGTAACTAATGATGTTTTTTTTCTCCCGTGTCAGAGTCGACTCTGCACTCGTGCTCGAATTACAACTGTAGCCGTAAGCGCCGAAACCAGGCCTGCGTGTACCTTTCGAATTGGAGGAGGTTCGAATAACTAACCATTTATGTGTGCTTTTATATGTCTAGTGAATGTGGTATTTGTCGAACAAGGGTAGAGAGTATATTATGTAGTGGGTATTTTAATTTGTGCCCTTGAGTACCAAGTGTACACAGATGTTTTTTGTATTACTTATATAACTGAATTTAATTACCATTTATAATTATGCTTTTCATTGTAGGTATTGTTATGTGCCCCTCACTACATCATGTTACTTTGTGGTTTGTTTAATTTGTGCACTTAGTTATCTTGGGAACATAACCAAAGGTCTCTTTGACCATCTTCTTCCTTCGAATAGTTTCAGGTGGACATGGCATTTTCTCTTTTTGGCGGCAAATATGATTTATCAAAATTTTAGGGTTTTTATTTTCTCACCAAATATATATTTACGTTCATTTTAACAGCTTGTTTGTTTTCCTATATCCTACAACTAGTGTGGTGTGCAATACTAGATGGTTTACTTCACTTTTCTCGTCGATGTACAGCATGTGAGACGACTAACTAACTGTCAAGCGAAGCGGCAACAGTTATTAATTTTAACTTCCATAGATACGTGATGCCCCCCCCCCCCCGAGATTCTTACAATTGTCGGCGCGAGTGTGTGCGCCGATCTTTACGTAAGAAATGGAACGTGCAGTGGTTTAACGGTTTTTAAGCACAAAGTTATAGAGCGAATGAACGTTACGCACTGTCTTCGTGGATCGAACAGATGCAGGGGTCGGCTATGGGGTTCGCTATAGCAGGGCCCAGTGTCGAGTTCGAACGGCACCAGCTTCCACGATGGCCTCTTTGTAGGCGTAGGCGGCAGCGGCGTAACGATTGGTGGCACCGGTGAATAACGCGGTGAATTGGACCGCAGCCGCTTGACTGGCGTACGTGGTAGCCGTGAAATGCTAGGTGGCACCGGAGAATAATGCGGTGAACTGGACCGCAGTCGCTTGACTGGCGTACGTGGTAGCGGTGAAATGATAGATGGCACCGGGGATCGATGTAGGAAGTTCCTTAGAACGTTCTTCTCATGGCGCCGACGACGACGGGCTTCAGTTCGCACCATGAGCCGCTCGAGTAGCTAGTAAGTAGCTGCCACGAATTGGACGGATCGCAAGGAGCGTCGATGCAGCGATTAACGCTTATCCTTATCGGGCTATTAACAACACCGGGGTAGGAGACTCCTTCCAGGCTATTAACAACACCGGAAGGAGAGTGACTTCCTGATCGTCGCGCGCACGCTTTTATACCCTGTCGGGGGCGCTTCGGCGGTGCTCGGTAGCAGTTGTTACCCGAGCGCGCATTCGTTTCTATCACGTGGGGGTCTAACGTCACGTATGGGCGCGTCTACCGAGATCGGGGTTCGGCGCGTCATGGTGCGGGCTCGTTTTTGCCGCATTGTTCCCACACAATACTCTGTAGGTATATACTGAGAACCCCATCCGAGATGCAACATAAATTTAACTGAAATAGTAATTAAGGTATCTAGGGCGTTATGAACTAAATAACGCCTAAGGTCGACAGTGTATAGCCCGAGAGCCTCTGGCCCGAGGGATATACGTCGACCGTAGGCGTTATGTTCATAACGCCCGTGGTGCCTTCTTTACTTTATGTCATACTTCCAAGTTGATTAAGATGACTAAAACAGATGATAACAATAAAATCAGTATATACTCACGTTTAACATCCTTCACCGTATCTATAGTGATGAGGCATAATTTTACATTTGCGGGCATTATAAGCGGACGTTATAAAAAATAAAGCCGGTTGCTATCTAAAATCCGGTTGTCATGTAAAGAGGCGTTATTTAGTCATTAATGTTTCTTGTTTCAGAGTTGTTAACGAAGTATGACATAAAGAAATTTAAATTGTTTCCTTAATCATAATTTCGCTTAACTCAGTAGTATAGTAATGCCGGTTCTAATCCACTTTGACCTTGATCGCTTCTGGACCAGTTTGATCATGATATAGCTGTCATTTCTGGACCACTTTAAGGTCGCAACACTCTGATGGTGACTTTCAAAACTAAATAGAGGTCATTCGTAATCTAAGACCGACTATAACTCACTTCAAGGTGACGACGCACCCTGATGGTGACTTTTAAAAGTAAATAAACGGGTTACAGGAGCAGACCTGTTAAATAGCCGTTTACAGTAAACGGATTACAGGACTATAAACGGGTATTTAACAGGTCTGTTCCTGTAACCCGTTTAACTATAAACGGTTATTTAACAGGTCTGCTCCTGTAACCCATTTAACTGAAAACGGTTATTTAATAAATCTGTACACGTAAAAAAGAATGAAAACTTATTTTTAGAGAATAGCAATGTTCATTATCATGACACCCGAAATCAAGGGCGGATCCATACATTGTCAATGGAGGGGGGTGGGGACTTGAACCCCTAATGTACCGACCGTTTCTTTTAATTCAATATCGTTTGGTTTCATACATACTTACCGTTTTTGAAAAATATTGAAAAATGTTTGTGTATTGTATATTGAATTGAATAGGGTCGGTATTCAGTACCGACGATGCCAACTAATAGATCGGTACCGAATTTTTGTACTTAATCATCACTCGGTACCGACCTGGGAAAAGAAGAGGGTTAAAAGAATCAGATTTTCAGATATGTTTATAAATGGAGCAGATACTTATAAATAATTATAGTATAACAACATTGATTTTTTGACTTCGTGAATCTTTCTAATATCTTTCAGGTATCAGTGGTTTTGATGCAAATGCATTAACGCGAGTCCCACGAGACGATATTGGGTCATGTAGCTTCTGAGCCACGATTTGAGTCAACGCAGGGCTGAAAAACTTCTTTCTGCAGAAGCCACGCTAATTGGCAAACTCAAGAAAATGTGCAACAGTAACATTATAAACATTTCCGCAACATATAGATCGCTGTTATGTTTCAATTCGCGATCACAATAGACCTTCCACAACACATAATTTTTTTTTTGCTAAAGGTTAATGAAATATGGAAACAAAAAGTGACCCAAGAGGTTGCCATGGCCCCCGTGCCCCCCCCCCTTTAGATTCGCCCTTGCCCGAAATAAAAATAATATCGGAACGGAATTTCTGCGTCTGTCTAAATCTCATAACTCTCCTAATTTTTTGTTTATTAAATTCTTCAATTTCTTACCACAAAAAAATAAAAAATCTACCTCTTGAGAAATTTAAATTAGTTGAAAATTTTCTTTTTATAATTACGAAGTTTATTTTTTAAGCAATTTTAACTGTGATAATTACATTATATTACCTAGTTTTATTTTATTACTATATGTACCTAGGTATATTATTTTGTTGACTTGTGTAAATACATATTGTATGCTATAGTTTGTAAAATGAATGTTTGCGATTTTCGGCTTAGCGCTTTATTTGGCGTACACATTCGTAGTTTGTATCTATTTCGTTCTAACACACAATATTTGGAAATAGACAGAATGGAATGCTACATTATCGTCGCCACGGGTGGGGGAACTAACAAAGACACTATACGTTTAAAACATCTGTATTTGTGTCAGGTGTGTTAGAAGGAGATAGTAATGTTTATTTTAGGCGTCTCTTTAAAGACTGAATTGCCTGTTGTAATCCTTTGACAAATGGTATTCAATAGTAAGTTATTTTCGCGTGTTTGTAACAAGTACTGAAAATATGTTATATTTCTTCAATTTATATAAAGAAATTAAAACGTAATTGAAAATATAATAATATAATTTATTATTATATAAATTGAAGGAATATAACATATTTTAAGTACTTGTTACAAACACGCGAAAATAATTATTGAATACCTACCACTGTCAAAGGATTACAACAGGCAATTCAGTCTTTAAAGGGACGCCTAAAATAAACATTACTATCTCCTTCTAACACACCTGACACAAATACAGATGTTTTAAACGTATAGTGTCTTTGTTAGTTCACCACCCGTGGCGACGATATTGTAGCATTCCATTCTCTCTATTTCCAAATATTGTGTGTTAGAATGAAATAGATACAAACTACGAATGTGTACGCCAAATAAAGCGCTAAGCCGAAAATCGCAAACATTCATTTTACAGACTATAGCACTCATTATACCTATATTACTATTATTATTATGTATTACATTTTAAATTTATTCAAACTTGAAAGTTAAAACAACTACAACTGCTTTACAAAATAAGTGATTACTTCACTAACAATATGCTAATGTCTCGAAATCGGCAATGTTTACTTGTTTAAAAGGCGAGCCTAACCATGCGATATAAAGAAACTTTTAATTGAAGTCCACTCTACCAATTACCACGTTCCCTTCATAAGTTGCACGTCCAATATAAGTGGCTGGCGTATCACTGTAGCTACCGGTAACGTAAACGCAATTGTCTTCCAACTTTTTAGTCCACATAAATCTGCACGGTACCTACGGTCGTGCACAGGATCTGTCAATCGCTTTTATTTGCAAATTACTTCATAAGAATTCATTACGCTTACCCTCACTCCTTTGTCGTTTTCTAATGCCAATCCATGGTGCGTTGCATAAGCCTTAGGATCGCCTGGTATGATGAAACCAGAAATCGTGCCAGCATTTATAATTCCAGGCACAGTAAGCATGCCAATGTATGTTATGTTGCCATTCAAATTTCCGCCAGGTACAGCGTCGCTTGGTATTGTGCCATCATAATCCCTCCAATAAAAGTTAGCTGAAAAATATATTGATTTGGTTTGCAAAATTTTATTCTATACTCACGTTTTATCGACCGAGCTCTCGAGAAGAAACAAACCACCAGAAATATTGAAGATTTTATAATCATCATGCGGTACCTACTCTACTATGAGTCCTAATTTACGCTTTCCTCTTACATACCTTTCTTATCTTTTATCTTATTCATTGTGAAGATATCTTGTAACACTGTTTTTTCAATATATTAGACCAATTTTTAAAATTCGAAAATGTTAAATTTTATAAAGTTTATAAAACGCTTTTATCTTGAGATACTGGGGTTACCTTGAACGATATTGCGCACTTTTAAAAATTTGGGATTTTTAGTATCGCAATCGTTGTCCGGTAACGGCATCAATTTTTGGCTCGGGAATAGTGTCCTAAATAATTAGAAGTTACAAATTATTGGGTAACTTGAGACCTCAGTTTGAGGGATTTATTGGATACTATTTCATCGTGGATCTGCTGTTCGAAGCAAAATTAAATTCCATTAACCCGTTTTGGGGGTCATAGAGCACGTCTGCTTCCGTTATTCATCAGTGTTGCCGGCCAAGATTGCAAAGTTAATTATTCATCTGTTAGGAATAAACCCTCATTATTGAGGTAAGAAATAAATGATTACAGTATTAGCGCTTACACTCTTTCGGATTTTCAGGGTTTTTTTTGTTAAGTCAAAGAATAAGTAAATCTTTTTTTGGTTAAATCTCGTTTCCTTCCGTGTTCCGTTCTGCGGCTCTTCGCACTTTCACCTCAGTTATCTTTGGATCGACTTCATCCTCCGTCCAGCCGTCATCGCCAGTAACGTCTTCCGTCCATCATCTCAACATCTCATCATCTCATCATTCTGATCATCACCAACCAAGTTGAATCAACCCACCAACGGAAAGAAAACAGATAAGCATTGTGTGTTTGTGTTTGTCCTCATTAAAAATTATAATTTACGTACTGCCACTCCACGAGTTATCGTATAGAACCAGATATACGATCATATTTTGTGTTAGAATTAAGAAAATATCTTTATTTATTAATTATTAAAGTGTACACCAAACAAATGGCCAGATGTGCGGTTTCTCTTCTTATTTTATAAAATGTAGTCACCTTGAAAATTGTTAGAAATATTTTGTTTCCAGTTATTTACGATTATGACTATATGTTAGCAGAGTCGAGTGGTTCAAAATTAAATATTCAGTTGCCTTATTTTCTTTCTGTTGTTTCAAGATTTGTTCCTAAATTTTCTTTTCCGTTTTCCTTTCGTCCGTCTAATTACATCTAGATATCCCTAGCCGGGAATAATCTTTTTCTTTGTTTCTTTTATTTAATGCCTCCGGACCTTATCTGGTATCCCGTATCCACACCTGAGATTAATTAACGTGGCATTAAATTGGCGCCCAACTAACATTCTTCTATTTTCTTTTTCTTTTCGTCGGAAGGAAGTGAGCTTGCTAACATCATAATTTGTGTAAATAATTTAAAATTATTAATAAAAATATTTCATTTTGACGTGATATTTTCCAAACATGGATGTGAATAGGTTATTGAGTGATGAACTTACTCATGAGTTACTTATACGTGGTTCAGTAATAGGTAACACCGTAAAAGAAAAACGCTCTCTATTGAGAGAAGCTTTAGTCCGTGAACGAACGGGTGTAAGTGCTGAACACACTATCACTTTTGACTGTAATCAGGAACTTCACATTTGTTCATTAAAATTAGACGAGTTAGGTGGTAATATTCAGGAGTTTGATAATTCCAATAAAGATAATGAGTACTCACGAATTAAAACGCGTTTATTGCATGTAGAAGGTAGACTTTCCCGCATTGGAAATTTTGATGATAAGGCGGTTCAATTAAAGAAAGCTAATCTTGAATTTTTATGTACGGGTTTGTTGGAAGCCCTGGAAGAGGCCTACACAATTGCACGATATAGTAACACTATAAATGAACCTTCCAATACAAACATCGAAAACCCAGCCATATCGATTTTAGATCTCCCCAATCCTACCTCACTTTCAACCGCTACACTACCATACGCGGGTGGCCCAAGTTATATCGCCCCTTGTGTACCTGTGGTCGATAAATTAATTGATGTGGATATTAACCCCAATGTAGATAATAGTACCAGGGATCCGGTAAACAAGCAAAATAAATTAGTTCAACAGAATTTGGTATCAATATCTCGACAACTTACCAATTTAACAATGGCTCCAAGCGGTGCTTTTAATCGATCTAGGGACCAAACAGGGTCAAACTTGTTTAACCCGGGAGTATTAAGTAATTACCAACAACCGGTATTAGAACAATCTAATATTGATCGGTCATATATGCCACCAGTTCCCCCAATCCATTCTACAGCACGTTTCGATTCTAACAATTTACCCTTTTTTGCGCAAAATAAATACCCTCCTATACATAAGTGGAACGTTTTCTTTGATGGCACTACGAGTATTAATAGCTTTATAGAAAGAGTTGAAGAGTTGCGAGAAGCCCGTGGCATTGCAAAATCATCGTTGTTTCAGTCCGCAGTTGAATTTTTTAAAGGGGATGCCCTACTATGGTATCGCCCAAGAAAATATCATTTTAAAGATTGGGACGATTTATTAATGCAGTTAAAAGAAACATTCTTACCTCTAGATTATGATTTTAGTTTGTGGGAGGATATTCGTAAAAGAACTCAGGGGGAGGATGAAAAAGTAGTACTCTACGTCTCGGTAATGGAAAATTTCTTTCGAAAACTTTCACGATGCCCTCTTGAGTTAGAAAGAGTGGGACTTATCCAACGGAATCTATTACCTTACATACAAAAAGCATTATCTCTTCAGCGAATAACGACCGTCCAAGAGTTGTTACAATTGGGCCGCGCAATTGAAGAATCATACGCACGAGCACAAAAATATAACCCGCCTTCCACTAACAGCAAATTAATGCAAGAGCCAGATCTCGCATATCGTCGACAGGGACACCCCAAATCTTTACAAGTAAACGCAGTTACAATTACAGACAAGGTCACTACCAATAACCCGCGTCCCCAAACTTCCTTATCACGAACTAAATGTTGGAATTGCGAGCAAATGGGACACTATCGCAAAGATTGTGCACAAGCTGCTCGGTTGATTTGTTTCCGCTGCGGAAAAGCCGGATTCACCGTGAAAAATTGTCCGACGTGTTCGGGAAACGATTTTCAGGGTCGCTAGATAGCCGCCTCGCGACCTGTTCGACAATGACGGCTACTAAACAAAAAATTTTACTTGATTATGTACTTTCTCATTTGGAAGAAGATCAAAGATCTTGAAATTTCAATATTAGGCCGCACCCTACAGGGACTACTAGATTCGGGTAGTAATAGTACAATATGTGGGAAGTCCGGACTACAGATATTACTTAAATTAGGGTTTTCGGTCAATTCGGATAGTAGTACCACCTGCGCCGTAGCAAATGGACAGTCTTGTTTAGCAATAGGGGTCGTCAAGGCTCCCATTTGTCTGATGGGAAAAGTTAAACTTATAAATATTTTGATAGTTCCGGAATTAGCGCATACGCTCATTTTAGGGATGGATTTTTGGTTAGCAATGGACATTGTTCCAAATTTAAAAAGAAATGTTTGGCATTTTGGCAATCAGTCAGATATTAACGTTGGCGGAATTTATACTAAAGAAATATTAACTCGCGATCAAAAATTGACTTTGCGAAATTTATTAGAGATTAAGTTTAAAGTAATGGGAGAAGGACTAGGTTATACTAACAAAGTTAAACACGAAATCGTTTTACTACCTAACACAACCCCAATCAAGCAGCGCTACTACCCCGTTTCTCCATTTAAACAGAATATCATTAATGAGGAGATAAAAAAGATGCTAGAGATGGATATAATAGAACCATCTCGAAGTGCCTGGTCATCCCCTATCTTGCTAGTTCCCAAATCAGGAAATAAAGAGTATAGATTTTGCGTTGACTTTAGAGCGTTAAATAGGGTTATCAAAAAAGACGCCTACCCTTTGCCCTACATTTCCGCAATTTTGGATAGGCTTCGAGGAGCCAAATTTTTAAGCTCTATTGACATTAAATCTGCCTATTGGCAAATTCCAATGAAATTATCCAGTCGAGAATATACAGCATTTACGGTTCCAGGGAGGGGGTTATATCATTTCAAGCGTATGCCCTTCGGACTTACGAACGCTCCTGCTTGTTGGCAAAGATTAATTGATGAAGTCCTAGGTGTTGACTTAGAACCCTACGTCCATGTTTATTTAGATGATATTATAATAATATCCAAGGATTTTAATTCCCATCTGGAAATACTAGGAAAAGTTTTCGATAGATTGATCGCGGCAGGTTTAACGGTTAGTCCCGACAAATGTCACTTTTGTAGACCGTCCCTAAAGTACTTAGGTTATATTGTCGATGAAGGGGGACTTAGAGTTGATATGGAAAAGGTGGAAGCCATTTTGAATTTAAAGCCTCCAATAAATCTCGTGGAAGTTCGTCGTTTCTTGGGAATGTGTAGCTGGTATAGAAGATTTATCGAAAATTTTTCGAATATTATCGGCCCAATAACTAACTTGATTAGGAAAAATACAAAATTTTTGTGGGATCAAAAGTGTGAGGAAGCTTTTAAAGAAATCAAACAATGCTTAATCTCTGCGCCTATACTTAGTTGCCCAGACTTCAATGTACCATTTGTCCTCCAAACGGACGCTTCGGCGTATGGTATTGGAGCCGTTTTCACGCAAAAATTGGAGGAGGAGGGAGAAAAAGTAATTTGTTTTATCTCACGTTCTTTAACAAAACAGGAAAGAAACTTTTCAACTACCGAGCGTGAATGCTTAAGTGTAATCTGGGCCATTGAAAAGTTACGCCACTATCTGGAAGGGACAGTTTTTACTGTTATAACGGACCATGCGTCGTTGATATGGTTGAATAACCTTAAAGATCCAACTGGACGGTTAGGCCGCTGGGCGCTCCGGTTACAACCCTATAATTTCACTATTGTGCATAGAAAAGGTAAAGAGAATGTAGTTCCCGATTTCTTATCAAGATCGGTTCCTGTGTGTGTAGATGCTATAGACTCACAAGAAACTGAAGAAGATAAATGGTATAGTGATCTAAAAGCGAAGATTACTCAATCTCCAAACAAATATCCACAATGGAAGATAGAGAATGGACGCATATACAAATATGTACGTTGCCGAATCCCGGAGTTATCATCTGACTCAGACTATTGGAAAATACTGGTACCCAAAGATAAAAGGAAAGCCTTGTTAGAGGAATATCATGATGACCCTCGTTCTGGACATGTTGGAGTATACAAGGTGTATGGGAAATTACGTAGTAGATATACGTGGCCAAAAATGAAATCCGATGTAGTGACATATGTTAGGAAGTGTAAGGTATGTGCGGCTCATAAACCACTTCAGATGGCACCGGCGGGACACATGGGAACGCGTCCAAATGTAACGCAACCATGGCAACTCATAAGCCTGGATTTTATGGGACCTTTACCGAGATCTACCCGTGGCAATACCCAAATACTGGTAGTTAGTGATTACTACAGCAAGTTTGTATTGCTCTTTCCCCTGAGATCCGCTACTGCGAAATCACTGTGTACGATAGTGGAAGAAAATGTCTTTCTTGTTTTCGGAGTGCCACAAATCTTAATTTGCGATAATGGGGTTCAGATGCGCAGTAAGCAATTTCAAGGTTTATGTGACCGTTATCGGTGTAAAGTGTCATACACACCCCTATACTATCCACGGGCAGACCCATGTGAACGGGTAAACAGAGTCGTGAAGACCATGATCGCCTCATATATAAAAGATAACCAGCGAAAATGGGACGAGAATTTAGCATCTATTGCCTGTGCTATTCGCGTCGCACCTAGTGAGGTTACGGTTTTTTCACCGTATTTTATAAATTTTGGCCGTGAATACGTGTTGAAGGGAGAAACATTCGCGAGTAATGCTGAGTCTAATGCGGACCCATACGAAACCGCAGTGGGTAAACGGGTTGAAGGGTTTAAAAAATTGTACCAGGAAGTAACTCAAAGAATACAACAATTTCAAGATCGTTACCGTCATGCTTATAACCTACGCCGTAGACCTGTGCAGTATAGTGTTGGGGATCAGGTATGGAGGAGGAATAAGGTACAATCGGATGCCTCAAAGTACCTCAACGCTAAACTTTGCCCAAAATTCATTGGTCCGTTTACTATTTCAAAGAAGGTAGGGTATTGTACCTATGATTTAGCTGACGCTGAGGGGGTGAATAAAGGACGATGGCATGTCCAAGATTTAAAACCGTTCTTGGCAACTGGCGACCAAAGCATTCCATAGTTTTCCCCATTAGTTTTCGAGGGGGGTGAGAGGTTTACTACATAAATAATAAATACTTAATTAATACTCGTTGGAACTTAACACCTGAAAGGAAGGGGGGAGTGTAACACTGTTTTTTCAATATATTAGACCAATTTTTAAAATTCGAAAATGTTAAATTTTATAAAGTTTATAAAACGCTTTTATCTTGAGATACTGGGGTTACCTTGAACGATATTGCGCACTTTTAAAAATTTGGGATTTTTAGTATCGCAATCGTTGTCCGGTAACGGCATCAATTTTTGGCTCGGGAATAGTGTCCTAAATAATTAGAAGTTACAAATTATTGGGTAACTTGAGACCTCAGTTTGAGGGATTTATTGGATACTATTTCATCGTGGATCTGCTGTTCGAAGCAAAATTAAATTCCATTAACCCGTTTTGGGGGTCATAGAGCACGTCTGCTTCCGTTATTCATCAGTGTTGCCGGCCAAGATTGCAAAGTTAATTATTCATCTGTTAGGAATAAACCCTCATTATTGAGGTAAGAAATAAATGATTACAGTATTAGCGCTTACACTCTTTCGGATTTTCAGGGTTTTTTTTGTTAAGTCAAAGAATAAGTAAATCTTTTTTTGGTTAAATCTCGTTTCCTTCCGTGTTCCGTTCTGCGGCTCTTCGCACTTTCACCTCAGTTATCTTTGGATCGACTTCATCCTCCGTCCAGCCGTCATCGCCAGTAACGTCTTCCGTCCATCATCTCAACATCTCATCATCTCATCATTCTGATCATCACCAACCAAGTTGAATCAACCCACCAACGGAAAGAAAACAGATAGGCATTGTGTGTTTGTGTTTGTCCTCATTAAAAATTATAATTTACGTACTGCCACTCCACGAGTTATCGTATAGAACCAGATATACGATCATATTTTGTGTTAGAATTAAGAAAATATCTTTATTTATTAATTTGTTGCGTTGCCCTTCAGGCGTGATTAAACTATTAAAGTGTACACCAAACAAATGGCCAGATGTGCGGTTTCTCTTCTTATTTTATAAAATGTAGTCACCTTGAAAATTGTTAGAAATATTTTGTTTCCAGTTATTTACGATTATGACTATATGTTAGCAGAGTCGAGTGGTTCAAAATTAAATATTCAGTTGCCTTATTTTCTTTCTGTTGTTTCAAGATTTGTTCCTAAATTTTCTTTTCCGTTTTCCTTTCGTCCGTCTAATTACATCTAGATATCCCTAGCCGGGAATAATCTTTTTCTTTGTTTCTTTTATTTAATGCCTCCGGACCTTATCTGGTATCCCGTATCCACACCTGAGATTAATTAACGTGGCAATCTATTTATTGCAAGTAAGTATCTATTTATTTCTGTTGACACACCACTGTTTTTAAACCATACTTATGACTAGAGGGCGGATTATATGCAAAATGCATATTGTTGAATATTGATGCTGTAAAAGTACCCTTCCGTATCTAGGTGAATCACATTAATGCGAGTTGTATGACACCAATTTAATTTTGCATATTTTGCATATATTTGCAGCAATGTTCATATTTTTGTAAAATGTGTATATTATTGCATAATTTGTGCATTTCTAAATAAATCTGACATTTTACTTAAAAAAAATTTCTCTCATCTCCTCAAACGAGCACAGTAAATGAAGCTTTTTAAATAAAATATTAAAATCTAAAAAAGAAAACCTTTAAAAATTCCTGTAGAAGGTAAGAGAAACGTCACTGCTATAATTTCGCCGTAGCATTCGATCATAATATCGAGATTTAGATGGAGCTGCCTTGCATTTCTTACCGAGATTTCTCAGTCGCGTCCCTACATCCACTTGATCGAACAATTTGGAAAAACACCTTATTGTAAATTGCTATAGGCAGAAAGGCGATGATCAGAATAATATGTTTAATTCTCCAACTGATCGTAAGATTATTTGTAGTTAATATTACACATATACATTATTATTATTGTAATTACTTAAGTTTTTTAATTTCATTACGAACCTTTTTCACATAATAACAGTTTTTGTTTAATACATGTTGTTCATTATTTCTTGGTACGCTTACGCATATTTTGCATATAATGTTGCATATTTTAACAAACTGACTGCATATCTTTAACATATTTGGTGCATATATATGCGCATATATTTGACTTTTTATGTGCATATTAATCCGCCCTCTACTTATGACGTACTTACCTTTGATAAAAATATTGTAAACAAATTCGTTCTCTTGTTTTAATGATTTTAGGGTGAGTAAGTAATTAGAAAAAAATATGTGTGTAGGCATTATCGTAATTTCGAGAAAGATACCTCACTATTAATTCAAAAAAAATATTTATTTTATTTATTTTTTATTTTTATTTATTTATTTATTCGAGGCAAAGAGTAGGCGGCCACAGGCCGATGGTACTCACAATACATTTAGGCACGTTACAGTCCAAGGAAAATAACAACAATCATGTGACAAGCTTAAAATACAAAAGGAAAAAAGAAAAACGTAGAATATAAGGACAATTACCTACGACATAATATGCGAATCCAGAAGTTTTTTAAAGGTGGTCAAGTTGGGCGCGTCGACGACATGCGCTGGCAAACCATTCCACTTTTCAACGATGCGGTTGGTTAGGAAATGTTGTCTGGGTAGCTTGTTGCAGCGCTCGTTAACCAGCTTGAACCGGTGGGCTCGTAGGGTGGTGTTGTGGCTAGCGTGTAGTATGCAAGGTGGACCGCAACTGTAGTGTCCAGTGACAATTTTGTAGGTTTCAATGAGGTTACCTCTAAGTCGTCTCTGGGTTAAAGACGTAAGTCCTAGCGATCTCAGTCGTTCGGTGTAGGACAATTGACGAAGACTGGGAGCAAGCTTAGTGAAGCGTCTCTGCACCTTTTCAAGCAGGTCGATGTCTTTTGTGAAGTACGGACTGCTAACAACAACTCCATACTCCAAAACAGGGCGCACATACGTAGTAAAAAGCTTTCTTAATAGCGGAGGAGTCAGGTTTTTGAAGGCAGGTGAGATTAAGTATGCCAGCGGGTTTGCCCTTTTAACCACTGAGAAGATGTGGGTTCCCCATTTCAAGTCAGATGTTATTGTGATACCCAGGTCTACTTGATCACTCACTTGTTTTAGACGTGTACCTCCCAGTGAGTACTGCAGTTGAGGATTGTTTCGGCCGACATGCAAGACGGAACATTTATCTGCGTTGACGGACAGCAGCCACATTTTACACCACTCGTTGATGATGATCAGGTCATCTTGAAGTATGGTAGCTGAGGACAGGGGAAAGTTGTACAATTTGGAGTCGTACGCAAAGAAACTGCAGGTTGACGCGATATCGGCCGCCAGATCACTAATGTACACCAGGAACAGAATGGGCCCCAGAACTGAGCCCTGTGGTACACCGCTTAACACTGGGTAGGGGGCTGACAGGGAGTTTTCAACACGAACTACGAACGACCTATTTTTCAGGAATTGGGCTGTCCATTCGAGGAGTGGTCCTCTTATGCCATAGTGTTCAAGTTTGTACAGGAGGCGTTCAGTGGGGACGCGGTCGAAGGCTTTCTGGAAATCGAGATAAACGATGTCAACTGGAATATTGGCGTCGAACGCCTTCGTCCATGAGTCAGTGCATGGGAGTAGGTTGGATAGCACAGAACGACCGGGGAGGAAGCCATGCTGGTTCGTGGGGATGACATTGTTTTCCAATAGGAACTTGGTTACCTCCTTGGCCACTATCTTTTCCGTGCATTTGCAGAGGACAGACGTTAGACTGATTGGCCTATAGTTTTCGGCCAGCAGTTTACTTCCTTTTTTAAATATGGGGATAACTGTGGCGAGTTTCCATTCGTCTGGTAACTTAGCTTCCATAAGGGACTGCTGCATATTTTTGGAGATGACTGACGATAGGGTGTCGGCACACATTTTTAGGAGATAGGGTGAAACAGAATCCGGTCCTGGAGATGCCGTAAGGTTGATGGCGCGAAGTTCTCTTAACACATCGTGTTGGGTGAAGTTAATTGCGGTGAGGGAGGCGGCTACTCTAGTATGTTTAGGTAGTGATGAAACGCTAGGTAGCGGTTCGCGAACGTAAGTAGCATAAAAATGCTGGGCAAAAATATTGGCTTTTTCAGTGGGGGATGTTGTGAGTTCGTTGGTGGTCGGGTTTCTGACAGTGATGCTAGATACTCGGGTTTTTAGTGATCGGTTGATGTATTTATAGAAAAGTTTGGGAAGGGAGGAGGCAATAACGGTGTTTTCGTAATTGGATCGCGCTAGTCTAAGTTGTTTGGTCACTCCATTAGATAGAGTAGCGGTAGCGTTGGTAGTCCGCGTCGGAGTGGGATCTTTTGTAAGTATCCCACGAGCTTCTCTTGGATTTTATGAGTGATTTAATGCGTTCGTTCATCCATGGTTTTTCTCCCGGTCGCTTGAAATTATGCGAGGGGACAAACTTAGTGGTGACGTCATCGATGAGTGTCTTCAGGTTGTCCCAGGTTGGTTCGATGGGGTGGTTTCTGATGAATTCGTTTATTTGTTGATAATTTGCAGCGCGAAAGTTTTTATAGGTGAAACCAAGTCTGCTTGCTGGCGGCTGGAGCGTAATTTCTAATTTACTCACGATCACACAGTGGTCACTAAGGCCAATTGGAGGGAGGTACTCTATTTCGTTAATAAGGTTAGAATCAGATACTAGAATAAGATTAAGGAGTGAAGGTTTGCTTGGGGGACGGAATCTCGGAATCATATAAACAAATTTGCGAGGAGGATTTGACTGCTTCATACTAACAAGTTGAAGACCTCTGGGGATGTGACCTGAGTGCACCACTGGAACCCTGCCCGCCTGCCCCGAAACAAGGGGTACATTTTTGAAATCGTTATATAATCGCGACCTCAATCATTCTATAAGAAAAATTCGGCGAAGTGTCCCTTGTACACTTGTCGACGATGTGGGCACTGTCGACGTAGTGTCCATCGGCGATGTGGACATAGTCGACTTTGTGTCCCTTGTACGCTTGTCGACGATGTGGGCACTGTCCACGAAGTTCAGATCTCACACTGTCAAGAGGTATCCGCACTTTCAACCCCTTCTAGAAGAATTCTCCAGGTGAGCAATTGTTTGCACCTACGGCTATCCTCATTGCAAACAGGACTCGAGCAAGTCTCGTCCTCTTGCCTTTCTCCCCTCGAAATTTGTACCATTTAAGGACTTGAGGTGCGTACCATATTCTCCGCTAAGCCATTTAAAAGTGGATGGTGCGGTGGCGAAAACCGGTAGGAAATCACATTTTTGTCAAAAAATTCCGTCAATTCTGGATCGAGAGCGGAACTGACGACGGTTGTCAGTGACTGTAGTTTTCGGCGAACGCTTCTCGTAGCGTTTTGATTAGTTCAGCTCACGAACTTCATAAATAAAAATGGACTGATAATCACATGTATTCGAAAAGCGTACAGTTCAATCATTCGAAATGACCCCTTACAGCGTCCGCCATGATGAGCGCAAATTCAACCGCGAAAATTTGAAATGTAATTCGGATCACGTAAAAAAAATAATTTTTCTCCCTTGAATTTGATAAAACGAATACAGCTATTATAAACAACTTTATTGTCTTCTTAACTGTTAAAATCTATAGGTATTTAAGGCTGGGGAATGTAATACAAATTTTCAGGTTATATATCACGCTTCATCACCAGTGAACTCTATACCTAATTACCTACTAGAGTTCACTGTTCATCACAGATTACATAGTTGTGTTGTTGTGTAATCTGTGGCTTGACATAAGAAAATAACAATGCGATCACCGATCAGCTCAGATCAGCTGCTAGCAGAGGTACCAACCATGGCCGATTTCCAACACAAATATCCAAATGTTACTAATATTTGGGCTCATCATGGCGGATCCCTGGTGGGGTCAAAAGCGAAGAAGTAGGCATATGCTATCAGCAGTCCATTTTTATTTATGAGGTTCGTGGTTCAGCTGCACTCATCGATGAAACCCTCTTGACGATTGGGAAGTTGGAGAATGGCAGTATGCATCTACGATTATATGGAAGGTATCATAGTCCGCAGCGTAATCCATGTGGATTCTGTCCCAAGGGTGCATTAGCTTGGGCCTGGGGTGGGTTTCGTTGATTTTATTGGCATAGCTTACAGGCTCTTACTGTATTTTCCACTTCTCCTGTTCTCGTTTTCACAATACGACTATTATCAAAATCTGCTTTTTGACGTTTTCTTCTCTCCTCCTCATCAGTGAATAGAGTAGATTGTTCCACGATTTCCGGGAGTAACCGCTGATGACTGATAGGCAATGATGACCGGATACGTCGACCCATCAGCACAGCAGTTCAGCAGGGCTGTATCCATTTGTGAGTGGCGATACTCCATAAGGGCCTAATACCAATCCACATTTTTGTTTGGTTAGTAATCCTTTTGCAATTTTCACAAAAGCTTCAGCAAATCCATTACTTTGGGGATAGCAAGGACCAGAGGTGTATGAATTCCTTCGCAAACTGCTGAAATGGAGACGTCCCAATGGGATGAAATTGCGGTCCAATATCAGAAATTACTTCCTCTGGGACCCCATGTCTTAAAAAAAATTCTTTAGAGCATCCACGACTGCTGCTATGCTTAAACTTTTCAATTCTGCCACCTCAGGGTAACGGGAGTAGTATAGTCAACAACAACGATGAACCAACGACCGTGAGTCTTAAATAAGTCCATTCGAAGGCGCTGCCAAGGACGAGAAGGGAAATTCGGCAATATCCTCAGATATATCCGGACACAAGCATAATTCACCTGCTCGGTCTCTGCATTTGACAACTCCAAGATGTTCCTCATATTGTATCCTTCCTAAAATTTCTTCACGTAATTTAGTAGGGATGACGATTCGGGTGTTCTTGAAAAGTAATCCATTGTGAACAGATAGTTCATCTCGGACTGTGCAATATTTCCTAAGCTGAGTAGGTTTTACTTCCTTTATTTTCTCAGGCCACTCGCTAACCATGTCCTGAAGTGAAAAATTCTCCCATATTCCATGTGTTCCAATGTATTCATTGACTAGACAACTAGTTCACAATGGATATATTATGAATACATTACCAAAGAAAATTTCCCGTAAAAATGGGAATTACCATTTTAAATAAGTGAAGCGCCCTATGGCGGAAATGATAGGAAAGTTAAAAATAATTTCCAGCATTTTTTCTTCGCCACAATTTATTTCGCTGGCCAATCTCAAATAGTTTCCAGAGTTATGGCCGGCCGCCTTTTTTAGTTGTACACCCGGTACTTTCTTATACTTTTCTATTTATTAATATCATCCCAGCAAACACATTTATATATAAAATATATATAAATTATGTAAGAGCTTTCTAGATTTATATAAAACTGGAAGAAAAATAAGAGATATTTTAATGTCAGGATGTCAGCAATTTTCAAAATAATATATATGTCTATTAGATGTAAATTATTCTACATGAATTTATATACGTTTTATGTATATTTTATGTAATATTTACATAAAAAATATTCGTTGTAAAAGCGTTGCGATGACCAAAATGGCAGCTACTCGAGCATAATGTAATTATTATCAATGTAAAAAATTATTTAAGCAGTTCCATACAAAAAATGGAAAAACTACGTTTTACGTGCAACTGTACTTTCAATTATATTTAACTTAATTCTTGCACGAACCCATTTTTACCTGAACTGAAAGCCGACAGTTTATTATGATATATTTGCTTGAAAAGTGTCTCTTAACCGGATTCGAACGTTTGCGTGTGCGCGTTGCAAATTCTGAAATCCGACATTGTACCACTGCGCTAATCTGTAACATCCCTTCTTTTTATTTCGTACTTCGTAACTTTGCGCTGTTTCGAGTTATTAGTTTAAATTTTGTTTGATTATACCGTTGAGTGAAGTCTTATTCAATAATTATACCTATCTTTAACTTTATGTTAAAAATGACCAGGATTTAATTTATTTTATATTATTTATTTTCTATATAAATTAGACGCATTTTAGTCGATACCGATCTAATATTAAAGGTACGTGAACTACAATTTTTGGCGTTATAGAAAACAAGCGCGTGCGATTACTTTGTGGGGCAAATAGAAACGGACTTTATTTTCGACCATACAATATATGTAATGTAATGATAATTTCTAATTATATTTACAGAAGGCATACATCAAAAATAAGTAATATTACATATAATATTTTACATATAACGTACATAAATCTAATCATGTTGTGGGAACATGGCGGCAAAAACGAGTCCGCACGATGACGCACCGAACCCCGATCTCGGTAGTCGCGCCCATACGTGACGTCAAACCCCCACATGACAGACACGAATGCGCGTTCGAGTAACATCGCTACCGAACCACGACGAAGCGCTACCGAGCACCGACGAAGCGCCCCTGCAGGGTATAAAAGCGTGCGCGCGTCGATCAGGAAATCACTCTTCTTCCGGAGTTGTTAATAGCACTGGAAGAAGTCTCATACCCCGTGACCGGAGTTGTTAATAGCCTGGTTCCACGGGGCACCGTCCGACGCCGGAGTTGTTAATAACCTGGCTAGGATAAGCGACCACCGCTACCACGTACGCCAGTCAAGCGGCCGCGGTCCAGTTCACCGTGTTATTCACCGGTGCGACCTATCATTACACCGCTACCACGTCCGCCAGTCAAGCGGCCGCGGTCCAGTCCACCACGTTGTTCACCGGTGCCGCCTATCGTCACGCCGTTGCCGCCAACGCCTACAGAGAGGCCACCATGGAAGCTGGTGCCGATCGACCTCGACACAGGGCCCTGCTACAGTGAACCTCATAGCCGACCCCTGCATTTACTCGACCCACGAAGACAGTGCGTGAAGTACATTCGTTCTTTAACTTTACGTTCTTGTTAATTTGTTATTGTTATTTGTTCTTTCGTTAAAACTCGTTAATATAAAAACCGTTAAACCACTGCACGTTACATTTCCTAATAATTGTAGTAGTAGTAGTAGTAGTAGTAGTAGTAATTGTGTAACATACGATTTATATAATTTTATTAAGGAATACTTACACACTTGAAATATAAAAAAGCATATGTAGGGGTATTTACTTCAATTTATATATGTAGTATGTATATTTTATATGTGTGTTTACTGGGATCTGATGATAATACGATTCATAGAGCATTTCGAAAAAAAACTTGTACTTTTTTGTTTCAAGAATGCTAAAAATAATCCAGTAAAATTTATTTTTCAAGTCAACAGTTTGTTAGCGACGGTATGAATAGTTTTTATTATGACCCCCTCCCAACCTCTCATAGCTGTAAATTGATCTTGCTACGTTGTATTTTATGATTTTATTATTTCTCATCTATTTAAATGTTCAAGTTGCACAATTTAGATTATATTAAACATTTACAATTTACTCCTTTTTATGGAATGATGTCAGTCCACATAAGCAAAGATTAGTGTACCTACTTTCTAATCTTTGCATATAACGAGAATGATGCAAGTACTGAGAATTATGCTCAATAAGAATTATTGTATACCATGACAATTTTTTCCATGTAACCATTGGTTAAATAACAATAAAATTCTAACCTCTTCTAAAAATCATTTTTGCACGTTTTTCATTTGTCGATAATAATAATGGCAAAAAGTCTTCGCAGTAAATGGAGAAGAAAATGTAGAGCTGTAAAACGTGTACGTTATGGAAAAGTCGAACTGGAACGTTTAAAGAAGACATTGCAAAACGATCCACTATATAAAGATCCAAATAATGTGGATATGTCTGCAGCAACAACAACAACAACAACAACGGAGTCAACTTCTGGTTTAGCCGATATTGTTACAGTTGTCGATAAGGAAAATATTAAACTACAGTCACAAGCGAAACTTGCCGAAGGCCAAGAATCTATGGAAACTAACGAACGTAAATACAATCGTAAGACAATGCGTGACCAATATGGCAATTATCCAATTTGGATGAATCAACGACGAATACAGGAGAAGAAAAAAGTACTCAAAGCAAATGAGAAGAAACGTAAGAATAAAAGGAAGTTGAAACGTTAACATGTATTAGTGGTGTAATTTTCCTAACGTATAATAAATTTATTTTTTTCGTAACTGTAGCATTCTTGAGAATTCCTACAAGTGGTTCTTGATCGAAATTGAACGCATCCCAATTGGTTTTAGTTCTTTTTAAGTCGCTATTTTTCATATACATATTAGTTCAGTCCAGTTATTCTTTATTTTCCCCCACAAATAAAAACTTTCTACTCTTGTCCCCTTCATCCACTCTACTCCTTCGGCCCCAAAATCACCTCCTTTCCTTCTCTCCTCTTCCCTTAGCTCCTCATCATATGCCATATATTTTCCCTCCCTTCCCTACATATCATTTCTCATCCTCCCACCAGTATCCTGTTTTCGTTCTCCTCGTTCCCGCACCCTGAACCTTGCCACCATTCTTTTCTCCTTAACCCATGTCGCCCAATAAATAATCGATCTTGCCTTCCACCACTATCTCCATATATCCCTCATTATACCTTCCCTCTCCTTTCCTGGCCTTGGACATCTGTATCTCTTGTTACTAATTCCCCTACCATAACCCTTCCTTCCTCTCTCCTCTCTCGTATATCCCATTCTCTCATAAAACACCCCTCTTGTCCATACCTTATCCGTTCTTTTCTTACCTCTCATACACTCATTTACCCCAATAATTCCTCCCTTTTTTTGATCTACTCATATTTCACTGCTCTCTTTCCTGCCTGGATCCTTATTTTTCTGCTTTCGTCTCCTCCTTCACGACATACCCCGGAGTCTCTCTATCCAACTCAGTACTTTTCCTGTATTTTTTTTCCATTTTCTCCCACTCCTATCCATATCTCCCTCGTACCCACTCACTAACTGTCAAACTCCCGTCTACTCTTCTCCATATCCTTCCCAAAAACTCTTTCCCCCACTCCCTCAATCAAGGGAAAAAAAGGAAAGAGTGACAATATAGACGTGAAGACGAAGAGATGGATAAGGTGCTAGAAAAACTGGACAGTAGCTGACGAAAGAAATAAGGTCCAAATTAGAAGGTGTGAAGAGAGGCATCAAGGAGAACAGCGAGGAAATTATAGGCCTCAGAAACGAGGTAAGAGTAATGAAGGAAGAGCAGGAGAAGAAAGATAGGGAATGGAACGAGGAGAGGAGGGAACTAAAAGAAGAGATAGATATTGATAAAATCAAGAGGGAAATGGAAAGGAGAGAAAGAAAAATAACATATAGTGGTGAGAGGTATAGTAGGTAATCTGAGTGAACCAGATAAAGACATAGGAAAGTTTATACAGGGCAAATTGGGGGTGAGTGTAGTGATTCGCGGCACATGAATTATGAACAAGGGGACAGAAAATGAGTTAGCTAGTAGTGGCGGAGTTGGGTAGCTGGAGTGAAAAGATGGAAGTAATGCGGAGTAAGGGGGTCCTAATAAAGAAATACAAATGTATACATCGATGATAATCTGACGAGGGAGGAAAGGAGTGTGGAAGAATATTTCTAGGAAAGAAAGGGATAAAGATATACAAGGGCGAGGGTGGGGTTATAGAAAAATGTGGATAGGAGAGATAAAAGATATGATTGGAATGAAGAGATAAGGGGGGTGAGATCCGTGCAAGCGGAGGGTAGAGGTAAAGGGTCAAAAAACTAGGGGGTAAGGGGGAAATAAAGAGAGAAAGGAAAGATGTAAGAGCGAAAGAAGATCATGTCTGGAATGTGGCTGGTGTAAAAAATAAGGGAGAAGATCTTGCTGGGAGCTATCTGAAGAAATTTGAGGGTGGATGGAGGATGAGGAGGAGAAAGATATAGTAGGATAAAAGGGAAGAGTATTGGGGAAGGGAGGTCATATAGATAATTTACACATGATAAGGGAATGGGGGTGGGTTTTTTTTGCTTCTAAAGTATATTCTGTGTTAAGATATGTTAATTATTGTACCTGTTTGCTTTAGAGGGTCTCTTTTGTGAAAAATTTTTAATTTTTAATCAAAATAAATTTTTTGATTGATATCCTCCCTATCACCACCCCTCCCCTTTGATATCTCCGCAACTCCTCCTCTAAATCCCCAATGTATAGCGAGAAAAGACTCGGGCATCCCTGTCTCAATCCTCTCTCCTCTTTCTCATTTTTCCTCACGCACCTTGTCTCCTCGTACACCTCTTCTACCGAACTCACCAAAAATCTTCTCCTACCCCGCATTTCCTCATGATCTCCCACATGTTCTTCCTATTAACATTATCGAAGGTTGCCTTTATGTCCAAAAACAACCCGTACACTTTCCCCCTTTTCCTTTGCATCACCTGCTGTTCACTACTTATTGTTTCAATACATGTTATCCACCGTCCGCCTTCCCTCCATGAACCCCGCCTGCCAGTCCTTCACTAAACCCCTTTCCTTCTTTAACCTCCCTCTCAACACCTCAGCATACACCTTGTATCCCGCATTATAGTAATACTAACTACTCTATAGTTTTTCACATCATTTCTTTCCCCACCCTTGTATATAGGGACTATCCTTGCATCCTTCCACTCCTCCGGAAATCCCTCCCCTTTCCATACTTTACTCAATCTCCCTCTTATCCTTCCCTCGTTTTCACCCCTGTGTATTTTCACTGTTCACCTTGTATTCCCTCCGGCCCTTGCGCCTTCCATATATTATTATTATGAATTGCATGTGTTAACGGGGAGGGGGGGGGCTGCTATAGCCCCGGCCCCCATTTTAACATTTTTTTCTTTTGCAGTACCTATAGGTATGTCTCTTAATAAAACTTATATTGGCAGGTACTTAAAAGGTTCTTTATTTGTAGAAAAACCTTCCACTTCTGTAGGGGAAATTTTGTCTATTAATCTTTATATAAATTATTCGCAACTTTCGCCTTGTATCCAGGGCCGGATTAACGGGGGGGGGGGGGGGCTAAAGCCCGGGGCCCCATTTAAAAATTTTTAGTAAAAGGTAAAGTATTTGTTTATTTAAAATATTTATCTAATTATTTACTTGTAGGTACTTACATTATACTCATATTCATATGATGAAGAACCGAAATGAACCTCATTCTCTTCTCCCAATCTGTTACAGGTAGGGGGAGAAGGTAAATACTTAGGCATAACGTTAGACCATAGAGAAAAAATATATTATTTTCTCTATGCGTTAGGCATGGGCGAAGTTAAGGGGGGGCTTCAATTTAGCCCCCCCCTAGCTTGCGATGACATCTTAAAAAAACTATATACGTCATACCAATTCTCTATGGTTATACACATATTTCTTCTCTATCTATGGGGCTTGAGCCCCCCCCAAATCTGTTCACCTAACTTCACCCATGGCGTTAGGTATACCATGGACTGACTTCGAGCCACAAAGTTCTTGTAGTCTTTGTTTGTAGACGAAACGTTGACTTTTCCAACTTTGTCACAGTCCATCGGCGGAAGTCGTTTTTAATTACTTACTGGCTGGCTATGTGACTTGCAATGCTCAAGTGCCTTTCTATTAGACAACCTACATGTTATTTATAGATTCTTTCAATTCAGGCACAGGCAACAAGTGATTCAGGTATACAGGGTGTTCCTAAATGTCATGTACAGGGTGCTTCAAATTGGATACTTTCTTATGGAAATACCCTTTATCTTAAGAGATAGAAAAAATGGACCAAGGTGCCTGGAGCTCAATTTTAAAAAAAGTAAAAAAGTTCTGGGAGAAAAAGGGACACGACCCCTGAACGAATATCTCCCTGTAGATTTTTGCAACCATTTAGGACACCCAATAATGTAAGGCCTAAAGAGTGACCTGTATTTCAAATTTGAGTTAAATTATCTCCAAAACTGTAGGCGCTATTCAAATTTCAAGACCCTGTAGATTAGTAAGGAAGCGTTTGCATGAACTTTTTAGTTATAAAATAAGCGAAAGAATCGCCCCTTCCGTATGTAGATGACATTTAGAAACACCCTGTATAATAAATGGATATCCACTCTTTGATTATTTTAAAATTTCTTGCTTATCGATTATGCTGAGTAATACTTTACTATTTGTTTTATATTTATATTTCAATGAACTCAGTAGGTTAACAGTGGCGGCCGCCATGTTTACTCCTTTTCGGCATTAGTCCCTATACGCTAAGTGCGGTACGCAATGTTTTGACTAATTTTTCAGAATATAATAAAGAAAATTCATACAAAAAAAATATTTTAATACTGCCCATTTACCCTATGCACATGGAGTAAACATGGCCGCCAGGGCAGCATTTTCAGCGTCAAAGGTGTTCCCTACTCTGTTAAATCTACTGACTATGACATGTTGATAATAGCGCCACCTATTGAACAGTGGACTGTGTGCAAGATGCATCAAAAAAACTTGTCAAACATTTGTAGGCGACTGATCAAAGCCAACGTTAGTACCTACTTGTCGCTTTGCATAATAACACAAAATAAAATAGTTCTTGCGTAATAAATTAAAAAAATAAGAAAATAAATATATAGTGTGTAGTATAGTTGTAATCAGAAAAGTTTTACAGGTAAAAATGAAACAAGGTACCTATGCTAAAAAATATGTATGAAATGAAAACCAAAACATAATTTATTTAATCACCTAATTAGAAATGATAAATGTACAATTTTGAAAGATCCCCTGAAAATGACTCCCACCACTGGAAACAATTTCTTCGTTTGTTCTTCTGTTCACTACAGTCGAGGTGCCTGCGTCTTCTGATGGCAAAGTAGACAACATACGCGCCGTCTTATTTCTTAATTCGATACTATCCTCCAAATACCCCTCCGCCGCCGTGGAGCTTCTCCAACCTCCGTGTCTTTTCAACTTAGTCATAGATGCTCCTCCATTGACAAGAGCAGTAGCAGAAGTGTGACGAAGGCAGTGTCCCGTATAGGAAGATGGGTTTGGCAATCCTAAATACATTGCGATTTTGCCGGGGATTTTCCCAAACATGTTTTTTCCAATTGGTTGAGATGTACATTTATTTTGTCGGAAGCTCAAAAAAAATCGTTCAATACCTTTAGGACGCAAGGACATATAACGCCTTAATAAAGGCAAAGTAGAGAACTCTTTTTCATCCACAACTGCAAATTTCTTCGATGTACGCGTTTTACTCTCTGGTACGTTCACTATGATAACGGAATCCCGGTCGTCTATATCCGCTATCTTCATATTTACAAGTTCCTGACTTCTGCATCCTCCAAAATAACCCATAATTAAAACAACCTATAACAAATAAAGGGAAATAAATACACAGAAAAAGAAATAAGAAAAAATTACCTTATGCAATAAATGAATTTCATTGGGAGCATCCTTTAGAAATCTAATGACATCTTTAGGAGATAAGAGAGCAGACTTTTTCGGCTTATAATCTTTGCTCATCCGTTTCAAAAAGGCCTCTACTTCATTGAACTTGGTGGTATCTCGCTTCTCAAGTATATTTACCATCGATTTTAGCATTGACCATTTAGTCCATAAAGAACTTGGACTATACGTTTCTGACTGCAACGCAAAAACACAACTACCAAAAAAATATTAAAAATACCTTACCATTTCTTGAATATATGCCAGAAATACAGTTTCTTTGGCATCTTCTGGCATAACATTTCTCCTTGCCAACCACTTCAAATATATATCATATTCTTTTTGGTATACTGCTTGACTTTTCGATGGAAGTAATAATATTGTCTTGCTTTTTCTGCCTTTTCCAGAATATCCTCCATTATACCGCAAACAATCACAAATTTTAGGTGAAAAAACACGTTTTTAACGCAAAAACAGCGATTGATAACAAACAACTGTTTATAAACAAAAGTAAAAGGTCGTCTACTAGTGGTTGGCGAGACTACCTGGCTGTTGGGATCCCAAATACTCATTCTTAAGCTTCTTAAGATAATTGACATTAACGTAAAAGTGCAAATTGGGGAAATGCAAAAGTGATTACACCAACCCTAAGAAGCTTAAGAAAGAGTATTTAGGATCCCAACAGCCAGGTAGTCTCGCCAACCGCTAATAGACGACCTCTAAATCTAGCAACAACCTGGCATTTGGCAACAATCAAAACTATAATCAACCATACCCAATTCAAATATAAACTGAAATTCTGTTTTAAAAATGAATAAAATTTTTTTAAAATCGGTCAGAAATAAAATTATGTATGGATCACGGGATACATAAATATTAAGTATTATTTTAAGAATTTCCGGAGAAAAAAAAAGAAAAATATAGTGTGTAGTAGAATCGTCATCAGAAAATGATTTCTGATTTTCTCCTGAAATAATATACAGGGTATGTCATAAACATTTTTAATATTTTGTTGATTTCCGGTTAAGCCGGAAGTAAATTGGCAAGTTTTCAACTTCAAACATTCAACCCCCTTCCCCTATGTGAAATAGAGAAATAAATGTAGTGCCAATAGTTTTTCATGTACTATATGTACCTATAAACATTTCAAAAAAAAAAAAAATGCTTGGAGCAAAATTTAAGAAAATCGATTTTCAATTTTTGACCTATTTTGGGAACCAATAAAACGGACTTTGCCGCTTTGGATTGTAAGTTTAAGTGAATAGCTAAGCACAAAAGTATTTGATAAATTTACATAATTTTGCCGCCCCCAGAAATCTGCGCCCTAGGCGGCAGCACAGCTCGCCTGACCCTGGGGCCAGTCCTGGCTGGAATGATTGTAACGTGATCGATTTCGTCTATTTTATAAAAATATTGCACATTAATTTATATTTAAATAATTATGTGTACTTAAATTAGTCTCAGTGAGCTATTGAACCACTTGTTGCAGCACGGACGAAAAAGGTTTGCGGACAAAAAAATAATGGTGTCCAAAAACATGACGTTTTTTGTCTGCAAATGAGTCCTTAAAAATTCATTTTATGAGAAAGTCCACGGAAAAATTTAATATGCACCTCGTACAAAAACTGCTTTTTATGGCCTTGTCTGCGTGCTTGCCTCGGCCAGCAATTGCAGACTCGTCCATAAAAAGGCAATTTTTTGTCCTTGATACATAAATAGTCCAAGAGATGGCTGCAAAAAAGCTGGCCTATCGAGTAACAGCATGAAATGATTTTTAAAAGCTAGTACTTATACAGACACCATCCATAAAATCTTTGGCTGTCTGGACGGAACTTGTGCAGAAATTCGCCAGGCCCTCTCTCCTGAATATTTTTTAGCACGTTACTGTACCTATCGAGTAACAGCATGAAATTACTCTTAAAACATAGCTTTTATACAGTTAAAAAAGAAAAAAATTGTCTGCCTTGTTAAATCTTGTGCTATACCTAGGCAGAAAACTTTTTTTAATTTTTTTTTTCTATCGAGTAACAGCTTCAAACTATAACCAAATTATAGTTTGAACATAACTCTATAAGAAAAATCATGGCTGGCTCGATAAATCCTGTGCTAATGCCTAGGCAGAAAACATTCTCTTTCTCCAAGTGTTATGATACCACTAATACAACTGTTGTGACTTTGAAAATATGATTTTATTTTATATTGCCTTTTGTTACCTAGTTTTCATAAAGTGAGGGATTAAGAATAAGGAGGGCCTTGATAGTTTTTTATTATGGTACTTCAGTTGTTAAATAATTTGTATCTAATAAATGTGATTTTCTTTCTCTGAATATTAACTCAAGATTTATAATAATTAAATCACTCTGATACATCTGATCTGAAGATATAACATTTTGGCGACGAGGATTATGTGATTTAGTGAAGTTGACATTGTTTGAACTGTCAAAGTTATTGAAATTAAAATTATTAATTCTATAATGTCAGAAGAGACAATTTAGCAAATTAATTGAGCTCATGTTCAGTCGTGAGAAAGAGCATAAAGAAGAACAAACAAAGCGTGAAGAAGCCTACAGGCAAGAACAAGCAAAGCGTGATGAAACTCAAGCAAAGCGTGATGAACCAGTATCAACAATTTTTTAAAGCCTTATTAGGCACTCGCATTAAGAAAGAAGAAGGCAGTGAGTCTGAAATAGTAACAGCACCAGTTTTACCAACTTCTTCAGTCCGGGTTAATATCCCTTCTTTCGCAGCATTTGATTTTAAAGGTAAATAAAAATGGGACTTATATTTCAAAAGGCTAGAACATCATTTTGATGCTCATGTGTTAAGTGACGATACCTTAAAAAGGTCTTATTTTCTTTCATGGGTAGGTTCGGATACCTATTACTTATTACAACGGATACCTATTACTTATTACAACAATTGTGTGGAGGCTTGGATCTTAAGTCATAACTTATGCCACTTTAACAGAAAACTTAACTGTGTATTTTCGAAAAAAAACCCACATTGTTGTTGCTCAGCATAATTTTCAACTCTCACGGAAAAAGTCTGATCAAAATTACTTTATAAAGTTACTTACGAGATAAACAAAGAATCGTCCAATGAACAATTATAATGATTTCGACAAAACAATTTTATAATATAAAATATTTAGTAATAGTATACAGGGTGTTTTTTGGGAGCTTTAGTTAGACATTTCTGGGAAAGGTTTATAGATAGGTTTTTGAAAATTTGAATTTAGGGGTTATTCTGAAAACCGAATCGATGTAAAATATTTTCAAAATGGTAGCGCTTCCGGAAATGCCGGAAGTAGCTGGAAACTTCGTTTTTTAAATGGGAACTATTTAATTTTTGGATTCTATGTGAAATTTTAGTTCTTTTAATACCGTCAATATCTACAAGTTATGGTTTTTCAGTTATTTTCACTTATTTAAAAAAAATGGCGGATGCAGACGGTAATTTAGGAATTCATTACTTGAAAACCGTTGTAGCTATGGCAACCAAGTTTTCTCCAGCGCATAGAGGAGGAATAAGGCTTTCTTTTGGTGCACTTAAAGAAAGTTAAGTTGCGTATGAGCTCGCAACTATGGGGCTCCAAATTTAGGAAAGTAGGAAACTCAGATTTTTTAAATGAAATGACCATTTTGTTACTATTGTATTTGATAGAGAATCAAAATGGGCATGTTTTGGTATTACATGTTCCTATCCCTATCTTTAATAGTTTCTAACTTATTCCCATTTCATCGCATTGATACCAGTTTTTTGGATTTTTTTAGTAGTCAACTGTGACATGGACCATGGTAATCGAATTTTGAACAAATCAAATGAGACTAAACCTTCACCTGTTATAAGTTAACATAAGTTTTTCAATAATGGAAAAAATGGAACGCAATGGTTTTACATATTAAGATTTTTGGAATCTAATTGTTATTTATGGTGAAATGGACAGAATCGCGTCACATGCTTGTCATACGTTCATTGAACGATATCCAGAAAGACCGCGTCCTAGTGAACGTACCAACAATTGAAACCGACCAAATGAAATTGTTCGAATATTGGAAGCTTTGTACCACCAAAACAATTACCTAGATTAAGACCCGTTGTTGAAGATGAAGCTTAAATTATTAATGTACTTGGATATTTCACGGCGTGCTTCACTAGGTACATAATTGCTTTGGGCGTAAATATTAGTTGTATCTAAAAAACCCTAAAAAACTGCCATTATCGCTCATTTTCTCATCATAATGGGCATTTGATGCAACCAGTTGGGCTCTCAAGACGAATTGAGTTTTGCGAATATCTAATATGTAGAGGAACCAGGAAGATTCTTTGAGAACCTTATTTGGTCAGACTGGGCCAAATTTAGTAAAGATTTAATCGCCGTAATTCGCTTTGCTGGTGCGATTAAAATCCTTTGAATCCAGATGTATTTCAAGAGTGCTCGAGGTTTATTGTATTTTGGAGAATACTCGGTTGCCATAGCTGCAACAGTTTTCAAGTACCTAATCAATTCCTAAATTACCGTCTGCATCCGCCATTTTTTTTTAAATAAGTGAAAATAACTTAAAAACCATAACTTGTAGATATTGACATGTGGGTATTAAAAGAACTGAAATGTCACGTGGAATCCAAAAATGCAATAGTTCCCATTAAAAAAAAACCAAGTTTCCAGCTACTTCCGACATTTCCGGAAGCGCTACCATTTTGAAAATATTTTACATCGATTCGGTTTTCAGAGTAACCCCTAAGTTCAAATTTTCAAAAACCTATCTATAAAACTGTCCCAGAAATGTCTAACTAAAGCTCCCAAAAAAACACCCTGTATACTATTACTAAATATTTTATATTATAAAATTATTTTATCGAATTCATTATAATTGTTCATTGGACGATTCCTTGTTTATTCCTAAGTACTTCTATGATAGTTGTATTAGCGGTGTCATAAGACTTTGAGAAAGAGAATGTTTTCTGCCTAGGCATTAGCACAGGATTTAACGAGGCAGCCATGATTTTTCTTATAGAGTTATGTTCAAACTATAATTTGGTTATAGTTTGAAGCTGTTACTCGATAGGTACAGAAACGTGCCAAAAAAAAATTAAAAAAAGTTTTCTGCCTAGGTATAGCACAAGATTTAACAAGGCAGACAATTTTTTTCTTTTTTAACTGTATAAAAGCTATGTTTTAAGAGTAATTTCATGCTGTTACTCGATAGGTACAGTAACGTGCCAAAAAATATTCAGGAAAGAGGGCCTGGCGAATTTCTGCACAAGTTCCGCCCAGGTAGCCAAAGATTTTATGGATGGTCTGTATAAGTACTAGCTTTTAAAAATCATTTCATGCTGTTACTCGATAGGCCAGCTTTTTTGCAGTCAGCTCTCACTCTAAAATAACTAGGTATTTTAATTTTTTTACACAAATGTCATTTTGATCTATACTGTGGCTCAACTGCGATGCCCCTGGCCGTAGGGCGACCGCGGTTCACACTTTAAGAAACACAGTAAGGAGAAAAGTTGAAAGGGCTTGGTGCATGGCCCCGCATTCTCCATAATTACCATGACGTAAAACTGAGGTAAGTCTGGCCGTAACCTTTGTTGTAGAAGCTGCAGGCAGCAAAAATATACACAAAAATAGTTACTATTTTATTTTGGATACAAGTAAAAATATATTTCAAACTTTTGAATTATAATTATTGTCTATACACAGAGAAAAATTTGGTTTGTGATAAGGATTAAAAAATCATGACCTCTTATCACACTAAGATACCACTCTTACCAACTGAGCTCCAAACCGAACTCGTTATATACATAAAATCCCTGTTACAAGCTAAAATTTTTCTATATCCATATGCATATAGATTTGTTCCAGCTACTATTATGCCACGTCTACTCTACAGCAGGAAATTATTGGTTTACTTTCACACAATGTTTTATCTTGATATGTCTGACTAAATATCTTTTGAACTTTGCCACGTAAGCACAATTAGCACATTTAAATTGTGTTGAACAGTGATGAACATTCATATGCGACTTTAAATTACCTTTATATTTTGCGACATAATCACAATTTGTACATTTAAAATGAGCTGAACCGTGATAAGCATTTATATGTGACTTTAAATTACTTTTATTGTTCGTGACATAATCACAATTTGCACATTTAAAAAGGGTTGAATCGTGATGAGTATTCATATGCAACTTTAAATTACATTTATAGTTTGTGACATAATCACAATTTGTACATTTAATCTGGGTTGAACAGCGGTAAGTATTAATATGTGACCTTAAATTATATTTATAGTTTGTGACGAAATCGCAATATGTACATTTAAACTGGGTCGAACCGTGCTGAACATTCATATGTCTCTTTAAAGATGTTTCACACTTTGCTACGTAATTACAATTTGTACATCTATATCGCGTTGAACTATGACGTGCATCCATATGTCTCTTTATTTGCCTTTTTCGTTTTGTTACGTAATCACAATGAGCACATTTAAATTGGGTTGAACCATGACGATCATTCATATGAACCATTAAATATCGTTTGCTTGTTGTTACGTAACGACAATGTATACATTTATAATGGATCGAACCATGATGAACATTCATATGTATTGTTAAAGATGTTTTCCACTTTGCTACGTAATCACATTGTGTACATTTAAATTGGAGTGAACGATGATGAACATTTATATGTGACGTTAAAGATGTTTTCCGCTTTGTTACGTAATCACATTGTGTACATTTAAATTTTAGCGAACCATGATGAGCATTTATATGTACGTTTAAATTATGTTTATATTTTGATATGTAATCGCATTGTGTACATTTAAATTGGGGTGAACCATGATGAACATTTATATGATCCTTTAAAGATGTTTTCAAATTTGCTACGTAATCACAGTGTTTACATTTAAATTGTGTTAAACCATGACGAACATTCATATGTAATGTTAAAGATCCTTTCCACTTTGTTACGAAATCACATTGTGTACATTTAAATATGACTGAACCATGACGAGCATTTATATGTATGTTTAAATGATATTTATATTTTGATATGTAATCGCAATGTGGGCATTTAAATTCAATTAAACCATGGCGACTATCCACATGTCTACTTAAATTATATTTATATTTTGTTAAATAATCACATTGTGAGCATGCAAATTCTTTTAAAGTACACACGTTGTCTATTGGTTGCATTCGTTCCATCACTGAAAGTCATTAAAGCTTTTGTTAATATGATTGAAGCAGTTTTGTTGGGACACCCTACCACCATAGCGTAGCAATTATGGCGATAGGTATTGACATTGTTTTTTAATAAGATAGTTAGTCAACCGGAGGTTGTTTCTGAACCACGGTTGATAGATGGCGAGTGCCTTAGCATTGTTTTTCAATAGGAGGTGGCAATCGCCATCTATCAGCCGTGGTTCAGAAACACCTCCGGTTGTCTAACTATCTTCTGGTATTGAGAAACTGGAACTCTTGTGACAGTTGAATTACACAACACAAACTTTGGAGTGTAAAAAACTCAAAAACGGTGCATTTTTTCATAATTATGTATAGAAGCAAAGTTATAGCAAATTTAATAAGCTTTCATTTGTATGGAACGAATTTTTTTGCTAGGATCCACCGTTTTCGAGTTATAAGTGAAAAACTGTAAAATGGGACCTTCAACCCCCCTCCCCCTCCAACACATCCGGTAGTCGGAGGGACTTTATTTTATGTTGATCAGGGTGACCGTCCCCTACACATTTCCGAAGGAATTCATAATACATGAATTAGTTGCCCAAAAAAATGGAAATGATCCCTTTACTGGTACAATAACGTTTTTTTTGTGAAATTCTCAAAAACGCTGTAACTTTTGACCTACCATATACGTATAAATTTACATATGTTATACAGGGTGCGGCAAATCAAACAGTGCAGTTGCGATGGGCGACTACCTCCGCTGTGGTAGGGATGGGAACCTGGGAAGTGAGTCATTGTGTCCGGTCACTTAAGCCGTTTTCAGTCGTAGCAATGGTTTGGAGCGGAGACCATCCCGGCTCGCCGTTCGCACGTTTTTCGAAAGGGGTCATTCTTCCATCATCACTCAGCGAACCTTCCAACGGCACTTTAACGTTCCACGTCGTGATCCCGTTCCGCACAGTAATGTTATCGCGAGTTGGGTTCGTGGTTAGAAGAAAATGATTCAATAAAAAAGTCTAAGGGTATGGGAAGAACCAAAACAGTGAGAACTTCCGAAAATGCCGCTCTAGTGAGAGCAGCTGTCAAACAATCACCAACATGCAACTGCATTAAACATGTCCGACCGCTCTGTAAGGAGGATTTTGCATAAAGGTTCATTCTTCCATCCCTATAAGGTTATGGTGGTTCAGGGTTTGATGCCTTTAGACTTTCAAAACCGTGTGAATCGCGCCCAAGAAATGTTACACCTTATCCCGCCAAGGTCAACGTTCTTCAGTAGTGATGAAACCCACTTCCATCTGTCTGGAGCCGTAAACAAGCAAAATTTCCGTTATTGGTCGGACACTAACCCACGACAAGTTAACGGAAGTAACTGTATCCTATTTCCAAATTTGGGGTTATTGGACCGTACTTTTTGAGGAGGATGGGGTACAGTACAACAACCGTCACCGCTCGGCGTTTCGATGGTCGACAATTTTTTTGAGTCAGAATTGGAAAGGATGACTGAAGAACAAGACCTTGGAGATTTATGGTTTCAACAAGACTAGGCTGCGGCCCACACAGCGCTGATTTCAATGACAAATCTGCGGAAGATGTTCCCTGCGCACCTCGTCTTTCTGAGTGGCGACCTGGCGTGGGCGGCGAGATCAGCGGATTTGAGCATTTGCGATTTATTTATATGGTATTCTCGTTTTTGTATCAAATGGAAAAAAATATACTAAACCTGCAAATAACCTAGGCGTTTTAATGGCAATTACTTATGAGAAAATATATCATCTACGCAGGATGAGAGTGGCCTCAAACGCTTCCCCTAATTCAACTCTGTGTAAATATATATACAGGGTGTTTCAAACAGTTGTAGCGGGCTATGCATAACCAGATTCTACATATGAAAATACATAAGTCTAAAATGTCTGTGTTTCAAATGGCTCAAGGAAAAGGTCCTCACAATTATTTGTAAGAACTGAAGATCCGTATTAGAGAGGAAACCGCTGCCATTCCGATCGATATGTGCCAGAATGCAGTTGTAAACCTCACAAATCGCCTAGATCAGTGCATAGCTTTTGGAGGAATCTTGCTGATGTGATCTTTAAAACAGAATAAACCACTTTTTCGTAACTTGTGGCAATGTTTTTAATAGCCCGTCAAAACTGCACTGTTTGATTTGCCGCACCCTCTATACATTCTTGAGGGAAATTTTTAACGATTCTAGTGTAAAATGAACGAGCGAGGAGTTCGAAGAAGAAATTGGATGAAAAACGAAAGCCGGAAACTTTGTTTTGGAAATCTTCCACTTTGGAGGGCCAAAAACTTAAAAACGGGGCGTCTTTTCATAAGTATGTATGGAATCAAAGTTGTAGCAAATTTAATAAGCTTCCATTTTTATGTAAAGAATTTTTTGCCAGGATGCACCGGTTTCGAGTTATAAGTAAAAAAAAAAAACGGTAAGAATTTGGTTTAGCGGGTATCGTTTTTTGACACACACTGTATATAATAAGAAAAAGGGATAGCACCTGACTCGATTGACACCAGTACTATCTTCCGGAGGTGAGGGGTTGTCCCAGAATTATTCTTTGAAAATCACATGTATTTGTATCAAATGAAAAAAAATATACTAAACCTGCAAATAACCTAGGCTTTTAGTGGCAATCTACGTTTAAGTTTAGCATTTTTTTAGTTCCAAATGATGTTCAGTGACATTCTGGTTTTTGTATCAAATGAAACAAAAATATACTAAATCTGCAAATAACCTACGCGCTCTAATGTCAATCTACGCCTAGGTTAGCACTTTTTTTTAGTTCTAAACAATGTGCAGCGACATATTCTCATTTTTGTATCAAATGAAAAAATATATACTAAATCTGCAAATAACATAGGCGCTCTAATGTCAATCTACGCTTAGGTTAGCATTTTTTTAGTTCCAAATGATGTTCAGTGACATATTCTGGTTGTTATATCAAATGAAAAAAAATATACTAAATCTACAAATAATCTAGGCGCTTTAATGTCAATCTACGCCTAGATTAGCACTTTTTTTTAGTTCTAAACGTTGTGCAGCGACATATTTTCATTTTTGTATCAAATGAAAAAATATATGCTAAATCTGAAAATAACCTACGCGCTCTAATGTCAGTCTACGCTTAGGATAGCAATATTTTTTAGTTCTAAACGATGTTCAGTGACATATTCCAGGTTTTGTATCAAATGAAAAAAATATACTAAATCTGCAAATAACCTAGGCGCTCTAACGTCAATCTACGCTTAGGTTAGCACTTTTTTTAGTTCCAAACGATGTTCAGTTTCTCGTTTTTGTATAAAAAAAAAAAATATACTAAACCTGCAAAAAACCTAGGCGTTATAGTCGCAATTAAATATGAGAAAATATATCATCTACGGAGGATGGGAGTGGCGTCAAACGCTGTCCCTAATTCAATCCTGTGTACACATATACAGGGTGACTGGTTCATAAACGTATATATTGGAGGGCATGTTAATAGAGGTCATTTGCAGTTGTTTTAGCCAAACATGCCTTATACGAATGTGAATAGTTGTTGAGATATTCTAATTTTTGTGTTTTCTTAGAAATCCGCCATATAGTTGTACTAATTTAAAAATTAAAGCAAATACAACCTTTTTTTCTGCAATATTTCAGTTTCCCTCATTAGATTACACATTGGCAGACATTCTCTATCAAAAATTATGTTAAATACTCCGATCTAATAAAAATACGAAACCTAAAACCTCCACTTGTATTTTGAAATAACTACGTGTGAATGTTCAAATTGTTCGAAGTTTTCTTTTACAAGTGGAGGTTTTAGGTTTCGTATTTTTATTAGATCGGAGTATTTAACATAATTTTTGATAGAGAATGTCTGCCAATGTGTAATCTAATGAGGGAAACTGAAATATTGCAGAAAAAAAGGTTGTATTTGCTTTAATTTTTAAATTAGTACGACTATATGGCGGATTTCTAAGAAAACACAAAAATTAGAATATCTCAACAACTATTCACATTCGTATAAGGCATGTTTGGCTAAAACAACTGCAAATGACCTCTATTAACATGTCCTCCAATATATACGTTTATGAACCAGTCACCCTGTATAAAGGGCCTTTCAAAAAGCTGTAGCGTGGTTTGGCATAACCGGAGTCTACATATGAAAAGAGTTGAAAATCTTCAGTAACATTTTTATGATTTCCTCATTTTGTATTTTGTTAAAAATAATTATTATTTCAAAAATACAGACAACATAAAACTGTTACTGAACATTTTAGGGTTATTTTCATATGTAGAATACCGTTATGCATAGCCCGCTACAAATTTTTGAAACACCCTGTATATTATAACATTTGCCGCTACCCGCTAAATCGAATTGTAGGCAAAAAAAACGGTGTGTATTTCCAACAACATTGATTTATGTAAGAAAAAACAAACCAATAATGCAGTGCTTTCGTCAAATTATTTACAAAGATGAAATGAAATTGAAGAAAAAAAATTGTTCATACCTTCATCTTCATTTGTAGCAGTTTCTTCCTTTTTTACATTTTCAATGTTCCCTTCACAATTCAGTAAAAGATCTTGCTCGGTAAGAAATACGTTTACTTCAGTTTCCTTTTTCAATTCAAATGTAGGAATTTCCATGTTTTCTGTAGGTTCATATAAACTTATATCAGTTTCTTCTTTTGGTTCAATTTTAATGAACTCCTTTTCTAGATGCTCGTTACTTTCCATGATTACCTTATGATTACAAACACAAATTACAAGGATTTTGTAGTTTGTGATTACAAACAAAATTACGTGTGTTTGAAAATGAATGTAGGCATGAAAAACGACAATGAATATAGCAACGGTCCTTTCAGCTATGGTGTGACGTCATCACCAGTATGCGTATAACGAAAGGTGCGATTGATGATAAAGCGTATTTATAATCAATAGTAATAGGTAGGGTAGGTTCAAAATCTCGTGGCACTCGAGATGCGCAGCGGGATTTATTTAAACGCGATACTACGATACTAATATGAAGTTCTATAAATTATTACACCTATATTTATTTACTCTACATGTTTAGAATGACATTTTACCTACCGATGTTTCTCGACGCATAACGTCGTGCCTACTTTTCGAAATTGTTTTAAATCCCGCCTCGTATCTCGAGTGCCACGAGATTCTGAAACTACTCTACAACCATGCAATGCACATAGCACTAGGCCTTCCTAACAATAACGCTCAAGTTTCTGTAGGAGACCGTCCACTACCTACACTACTGCAAGGCGCCACAGAGGCGGGCACCCTGCAGATAATTTCCCGTGACTCTACCCACACACTTGACACACTATTCTTTTTCACAGCAGCGTTATAGATGATTCGAGTTTCGAGTTATTCGCATAAAAACTGCTACCCGAATTCCACACTAATCGTGATTGACTTTAGATAGCTGTCAGGAAATAGGTAGGTACTCTTCGTATGTCTAAAAAGACACTAAATGCAATCCCTTAGAATATTGGATAACATTTAGAAGTTTAAGGAAAGCTAGCCGTTCTCGCTGCTGTATCAGTCTTTTTTTGCTATTGGTTTTAGATATAAAACGATGGCAGGTTAATAAAAAAGAAGATTGACGAAGGCAATAAAAATATTTTGTAACAAAATAAAGAACTATAACTAACGAAAACCCTCACATAGGGTGCATTCTAGGACTCCCATCAATCTCTTGCAAATCATGGAACGTCAACAAAAAAAAGAGAGGACACTAACGTCAACTACCAATGACCTTCTCTCCTAAACAAGAAAACTTTGAGGAATCCACTCTGAAAGATGGAGATACTCAAATGAGATCTATATCACACACTCTACCAAAGTACATCCTTTGTGAGTATCTTGTACCTATCTTAACCCACTGAGAGGATCTGTGCTATGGAAATATAACACAACTACAATTAGAGCTGGTCCTCTACCAACATTCTCAAGTATCTCATGTTAAACAATTAAAAAAAAACAAGTTAGGTACATAAAAAACTTCAATAAAATCTTCGTTAAATGAATGGTAACATCAACAATTCTTCGATCAGTGATGTTCGAAAGAGCATTGATTGGTAGAGTTGATTTAGACTTCCTTCAAAACCAATTACCCGGTCTACTTGAAGACATTGACCTTCAAAATAGAAGGATGATGTTCTTCCAACATGATGGTTGTCCAGCACATTTTCATTGAATGTATGACATATTGACGAAACATTTCCAGGCAGGTGCATACGTAGAGGGAGCATATTCCCCTGGCCTCCTCCTTCTCCGGACTTAACTTGCTTGGATTTCTTATCTGTGTGACCAGTTGAAAGATAAGTATGGTATATCAAAATAGAGCGACGACCTAGTAAATAGAAGTCAAGAGGGAATACATTCAATATCGACGGCGGTAGCAGAAATTAAATGTGCAATTGAAAATAATGGTTGCCAGTTTCAGCACGTTATTGAGGACGTCAGCGAAGGCTCCTACGCCCGCCAGAGTAAGATAAAAACGACTTCCGGGATTGGACGGTGGCAAAGTTGGAAATGTCAACGTTTCGCCCCGTTTACTATTTCTTTTATATTTATATTTTAATTAGGTACACAGTCAGTAGATTAACAGAGTGCGGCACGCGATGTTTTGACATAGATACCTATAGTAAAAGAAATTTATATAAAAAATATATTTCAAGATATTTGGATTTACATAATATGTATGTACTTCTACTCCTATGCACATGGAGTAAACATGATCGGCAGGGGGGCATTTGCCGCCTCAAAGACGTTCACTATGCTGTTAATATAGCGATTCTGACAAATTCATACCTATTCAACAGTACACAGTAACTCAACAAAAAAATAATTTTTTTCAATTTTTTTCAAGGGACCCAATTCCTTATTATTCGTAAAAAAAACTTCCGCGAAATTAGGTAGCGATCGGATACTAAACTGTTACTTCCACCTTTTTTATTTATTGATCCCTATGACGTTTAACTGTATTAAACTGGGGTAAGCCTAGCTGTAACCTTTGTTGTAGAAGCTGCATGGATTTAATATGTATTTATTAACAATAAACAAACACAAGGCACACACACAAAAACAGTTATTTTATTTAGGATAGGTACAAGTAAAATTATATTTTCAAACATTTAAATTATTAGGTACCTATAATAATTATTGTCTATATACACAGAAAAATTTGGTTTGTGATAGGGATTAAAAAAACCATGACCTCTTATCACACCAAGATACCACTCTTACCAACTGAGCTCCAAATCAAACTCTTTATATAACTTACATAAAATCCCTGTTACAATCTAAAATTTTTCTATATGCATATATGTACTTATAGTTTTGTTCCAGCTACTATTACCTATGCCATGTCTACTCTGCAGCAGGAAATTAAGTTTCCTTTCCACACAATTAACCATGATTTCTCTTCATATGCTTTACTAAATATCTTTTGTACTTTGCCACGTAAGCACAATTAGCACATTTAAATTGAATTGAATAGTGATGAACATTCATATGCGACTTTAAATTACATTTATATTTTGTGACATAATCACAATTTGTGCATTTAAACAGAGTTGAACTGTGATGACCATTCATGTGTGAGTTTAAACTACCTTTACAGTTTGTTACGTAATCACAAATAGCACATTTAAATTGAGTTGAAGCGTGATGAGTATTTATATGCAACTTTAAATTACATTTATAGTTTGTCATATAATCACAATTTGTACATTTCAACTGGGTTGAACAGCGATAAGCAATAATATGTGTCTTTAAATTAAATTTATAGCTTGTGACGAAATCACAATATGTACATTTAAACTGGGTTGAACCGTGATAAACATTCATATGTCTCTTTAAAGATGTTTCACATTTTGTTACGTAATGACAATTTGTACATCTATATTGCGTTGTATTATGATGAGTCTCTATATGTGTCTTTAATTGCCTTTTTCGTTTTGATACGTAATCACAATTAGCACATTTAAATTGAGTTGAACTATGACAATCATTCATATGTACCTTTAAATATGGTTTGGTTGTTGTTACGTAACTACAATGTGTACATTTATAATGGGTCGAATCATGATGAGCATTCATATGTATCTTTAAAGATGTTTTCCACTTTGCTACGTAATCACATTGTGTACATTTAAATTGGAGTGAACCATGATGAACATTTATATGTGCCTTTAAATTTTGTTTATAATTTGATATGTAATCACATTGTGTACATTTAAATTGTGTTAAACCATGATGAACATTCATATGTAACTTTAAAGATCTTTTCCACTTTGTTACATAATCACATTGTGTACATTTAAATATGACTGAACCATGACGAGCATTTATATGTGCCTTTAAATGATATTTATATTTTGATATGTAATCGCAATGTGGGCATTTAAGTTCCGTTAAACCATGGCGACTATCCACATGTCTACTTAAATTATATTTAGATTTTGTTAAATAATCACATTGTGAGCATGCAAATTCTTTTAAAGTACACACGTTGTCTATTGGTTGCATTCGTTCCATCACTGAAAGTCATTAAAGCTTTTGTTAATATGATTGAAGCAGTTTCACAAATTACTATAATACAACAAAATTTCACAGCGATACATAGAGAAACTTGTTAAGTTACGTTTTGTTGGGACCATCGACCGTAGCGTATCAATTATGGCGATAGCCGATAGGTATTGAGAAACTGAAACTCTAGTGACCGTTGAACTACCCAACACATATTCAAGTTTGGAGAGTCAAAAACGGTGCGTTTTTTCATAATGATGTGTAGAATTAAATTTGTAGCAAATTTAATAAGCTTTCATTTCTATGTAAATAATTTTTTTGGTAGGGGTTTCGAATAAAAAAAAACGTTTAGAGTTTGGTTCAGCCTTTACCGGGTACCGTTTTTTGAGACACACACTACCTTACTTATATAATAAGAAAAAGGGGGAGCAGCTGAGTCGATTCACACCAGCATTATCCTCAGGAGGTGAGGGGTTGTCTCAGAATTAATCTTTGAAAATCACATTGTATTTGTATCAAATGAAAAAATAAAATACTAAATCTGTAAATAACCTAGGCGTTTTAGAGGCAATCTACGTTTAAGTTTAGCATTTTTTTTTATTTCTAAACGATGTTCACTGACATATTCTCGTTTTTGTATCAAATGGAAAAAAATATATTCAATTTGCAAATAACCTAGGCGCTTTAGTGGCAATATACGTTTTAAGTTTAGCATTTTTTTTAGTTCCAAATGATGTTCAGTGACATTCTCGTTTTTGTATCAAATGAAAAAAAAATATACTAAATCTGCAAATAACCTAGGCGCTATAATATACGCTGTTAACTGCTTTTTTTTAAGCTCCAAACGATGTTAAGTGACATATTCACGTTTTTGTATCAAATGGGAAAAATATACTAAATCTGCAAATAACCTAGGCGTTTTAGAGGCAATCTACGTTTAAGTTTAGCATTTTTTTTATTTCTAAACTATGTTCACTGACATATTCTCGTTTTTATATCAAATGGAAAAAAATATACTAAATTTGCAAATAACCTAGGCGCTTTAGTGGCAATCCACGTTTTAAGTTTAGCATTTTTTTTTAGTTCCAAATGATGTTCAGTGACATATTCTCGTTTTTGTATCAAATGAAAAAAAAATATACTAAACCTGCAAATAACCTAGGCGCTATAACATACGCTGTTAGCACTTTTTTAAGTTCCAACCGATGTTCAGTGACTTATTCGCGTTTTTGTATCAAATGAAAAAAAAATATACTAAATCTGCAAATAACCTAGGCGTTTTAGTGCCAATTTACGTTTAAGATTAGCGTTTGTTTTTTAGTTCCGTATGATTTTCATCAACATATTCTCGTTTTTGTATCAAATGAAAAAAAAATATATTAAATCTGCAAATAACCTACGCCCTCTAATGTCAATCTACGCTTAGATTAGCACTTTTTTTTAGTTCCAAACGATGTTCATCGACACATTTTCGTTTTTGTATCAAATGGAAAAAAATATACTAAATTTGCAAATAACCTAGGCGCTTTAGTGGCAATCTACGTTTTAAGTTTTGCATTTTTTTAGTTAGTACATATTATGTTCATTGGCATATTCTCGTTTTCGTATCAAATGAAAAAAATACTAAATCTGCAAATCACCTAGGCGCTCTAATTAATGTCAATCTACGCTTAGGTTAGCACTTTTTTTAGTTACAAACGATGTTCAGTGGCATATTCACATTTTTGTATCAAATGGAAAATATATATTAAACCTGAAAATAACCTAGGCGTTTTAGTGGCAATCTACGTTTATGTTTAGCATTTTTTAGTTCCAAACGATGTTCAGTGACATATTCATGTTTTTGTATCAAATGGGAAAAATATACTAAATCTGCAAATAACCTAGGCGTTTATTATTATATTATAATTATATATATTATTTATATTATAAAATTTGACGGTAGGTACCCGCTAAACGAACTGTGGCTAAAAAAAACTGTGTGTTCAAATAACATGGATTCATGTATGAAAATAATCCCAAAACGAAGTGCTTCCCCCTCAAATTATTTACAGATGACATCAAAAATAAGAGAAAAATTGTTCATACCTTGATCTTCATCCCTAGTACTTTCTTCCTTTTTTACATTTTCAATTTCCCCTTCACAATTCAGTAGATTTTGCTCTGTAAGACATAAATTTATTTCAGTTTCCTTTTTCAATTCAAATGTAGGAATGTCCATGTATTCTGTACGATCATGTAAGCTTTTATCAGTTTCTTCTTTTGGTTCAATTTTAATGAACTCCGTTTTAACATTTTCGTTATTCTCCATGATTACAAAAAACTTTACGTGTGTTTCAAAGTGAAGATAGCTATAAAAAACGACAGTGAAGATAGCGACGATCATTTCAGCTATGATGTGACGTCATCACCAATATGCGTATAACGAAAGGTGCTATTGATGATAAAGCGTATTTATAATCAATGGTAATAGGTACCATGCTCTGTAGTACAACCATGCAATGCACATAGTACAGGCCTGCCTAACTATAACGGTCAAGTTTATGTAGCAGTCCGTCCACTACCTACACTACAGGCACCACATATAGCCGTTAGCAAATGCTCTTCGTATGTCTAAAGACACTAAATGCAATCCCTTAGAATATTAGATAACGTTTAGAGGTTTAAGGAAAGATAGGCTTTCTCCCTAATAAATATGTACTATTTCAGCCATTTTTGCTATTGGTTTATTTAGATATAAAACGATGTCAGGTTAATAATATTGGCCTGAAACATTTCACTTACGTCATATGACTCGCGTCCTGCCTTTGGTAAATAGCGTTTAAATAGTAGGTACTCAATAATATTAACTTTTGATGAGCCATATAGCGGTTTTAATTCATTGGTAGGTGATGGAGAATTGTGAAGAAAACCAAGATAGTAGTATGTTTCAAAGGGTTGTAGAACAAAAGAAGAATAGATGGGAAAACGAGATTGAAAGTGTGGGGGAGGTGATAGGTATTTAGCTACGTTATCAGATGAAGTGTATGACAATATAAGGACGACGCGCATGTGAAGAAGTTGACGAGAAGGAGGAACAGAATATTAGGGGAGATATGGGTGCTGGGGGAAAGACTTTTGGAAAGGAGGCGACAGCTGTTTGAAAGGTGGGTAAAAAATGTGGTGTATGGGGATGGAAGGAACGGGAAGTGTTGGAATGGGTACAGGAAGCGAGTACTTGGTTTGGAAAGAGAGACGCCGGGCTATATACCTAGTGCAGGAAGAGAGAAAATGGGAGAAAATATGATTACAGGCTGGCAAGTTGGCAATGATACGAGGAAGGGTTGGAGAGGGGGAGATATACTTCAAAGTTATTGGAGAGAGGTGAAGGGTGGGAAAATAAAATACGGACAGGAGGATAAGAAGGGATATGTAATGTACCCCCCTATCCCTCTAACTAAACTAGAATTTACGAAGAAGCTAACTTCACCCCCTTTACGTTAATAAACTCAAAAGGAGCGGGAATCCCTAAACATGGCCAACAAAATTTAAACTTTCCCTCCGAAACAAACCCTAAAAATGACACAAGCTCGTGATCGTCTTACTGGCCCTCTGTCGTGTAGTAGGTACGTATATACTGGTCGTGAACTATGCTCGGGAAGGAGAAACAAAACCAACATTAACTGTACCAAAATAATTCATTTATTGACAGTTACTCGACGATTCGGAGGAGAAAAAGTGTAAACACTAAAAAAACTCCTCCTTTGACATAATTACATACATGACATCAATTCAAATACAACATTATAGCAGCAAGACTGTTAAATAATATCAAGACAAAACATTTACAATAATTTCATTGTTGATACTCTTCGATCAGATTTAAATACTTTATGCAGCAGTTGTAAATAGTACAATAAATAATCAAATTAAACAAATCAAACTAACATTGCATATTAAAATAAAAGGGTCCAGAGTTTAAAAAGATAGACATGTACACAAGTTACAAAAAGGGTTCAACTTCAGGTAAAAATACACAAAGGGTACAGTTAGGTCCGGTTTCAGAGTACAATAGAGCCACCTTTTCTGTTTATCCACAAATATTTAATACATTATGTTCAATTTGAACTCATTTGTAATTTCCCTCAATTAATCATAAAACACATAAATAAATAGGAGAAATCATAATACAATTTGCTAACTACACACATAATAATAATATCGAAGTCAGAATCAGCCGTGAGTATTCCTCATTGCGACTGTCTGTTTTTAGGTAGGTATTCATATTTTTTTGTCATTTGTTTGTTTTGTTTTCATATTTTTTCTAACTACACACATATATGAGTAAATGTCGGAAATGCCATAAGTTCAAACACATATTTATATATGAAAAAGCAAATGGAATACATAGAGGGCTCTACTACACACACGCGATAAAACATATATAAACGAACGCTTCCAATGTGGTATTCAAATTAATTGAATACTCCCATTGAAAAGCGAGGTAGCAAAAATCAGGGTAAGACCAGTTTATAATAACACACAATGCAATTCAATTAGACAGATATAAATGTATTAATCAAAAACGTTTCACCTGCAGAAAGCACTAAAAATGGAGTCACAAAATTAAAAACAAGTGAAAACGATCTTTACCACTTCGCGTTTTCAAATCAGATGATCTCGAAAGTTCAGGTTCAGCCGCCTTACACCAAAAAATCCCCCGCCAGAGGGACCTACAGTAAAACAAAAATATCGACGTTGCCACTACTTTTCAGCTTTGTACATGTTGTCGGATCTCTAAAATATAGGTAACCCAACTGTGGATACTACAGATATTATGAAAGGGAGAGGGGGGAGATATGCAGAGGAGAGAAGGGAAAGAGTGAGACCACAAAAGAGGATGAAATAGAGAGAGACAAAGATACACAAAGGCAGGGAAGAAGGAATAAAATTACGAAGTGTAACGTGAGAGGAAGATTATAACCATATGATACATAAATGGAGGGTTAAGTATAAGAGAGAAGAAAATGATGGCGAGATATGGTTACGGATGAGGAAAGGGAAAATAAGTATTGGTGTGAAGATGAGAAAAGAAGGTGTGAAATGGGCTGAGAGAACACTTTTGGAGCATATGCTAGAGGGGAATGTGAGGAGATGAGGGAAGAAGTAGGATGTATGGAGAAAGTAGAAGAAAGAGGATTGACGAAGGGAGATTTAATAAGATAATATTTTGTAAAAAATTATAAATTTAAAACAAAATAATGAACTAACTAAAACCCTCACATAGGGTGCATCCTAGGACTCCCATCAATCTATTGCAAATCATGGAACGTCAACAAAAAAAAAGAGAGAAGGTAACGTCAACTACCAGTGACCTTAATTCTCTCCTAGACAAGAAAACTAGTTCTAGGACCCCACTTTGAAAGATGGAGATACTCAACTATCTAGAAGATATTACACACTCTGCCACAGCACATCTTTGTGACTATCCTGTACTTAACCCACTGAAAGGATCTGTGCTATGGGAATATAACACCATTAGAATTAGAGCTGGTCCTCTGCCAACATTCTCAAGTATCTCATGTCAAACAATTGAAAAAAACAAGTTAAGTACATAAAACTTCAATAAAATCTTCGTTAAATGAATCTCAACATCAAGAATTCTTGGATCAGCGATGTTCGAAAGAGTAGGTATTAATTGGTGGAGTTTAGGTATTTAGACTTCCTTCGAAACCAATTACCCAGTCTACTTGAAGATATTGACCTTCAAACTAGAAGGACGATGTTCTTCAAACATGATGGGTGTCCAGCACATTTTCATTGAATGCAGGTATGACATCTTGATGAAACATTTCCAGGCATGTGGATATGCTGTAGAGGGAGCATATTTCCCTGGCCTTCTCGTTCTCAGGACTTAACTTGCTTGGATTTCTATCTGTGGGGCCAGTTGAAAGATAGGTATGGTACCTACCTATATCAAAATAGAGCGACGACCTAGTAAATAGAAGTCAAGAGGGAATACGTTCAATAGCGACGGGGCGGGGGACGGGGGTAGCAGAAATTAAATGTGCAATTGAAAATAATGGTTGGCAGTTTGAGCACATTATTGAGGACGTCAGCGAATGTTCCTACGACCGCCAGAGTAAGATTAAAACGACTTCCGCCAGAGTAAGATTAAAACGACTTCCAGGATTGGACGGTGACAAAGTTGGAAATGTCAACGTTTCGCCCCGTTTACTATTTGTTTTATATCTATACTTGAATTACACAGTCGGTAGATTAACAGAGCAGCGTAACCTCAGTGGCGGCCGCCATGTTTACTCCTTTTCGGGCATACACCGTGTCCAAGATAAGAATGCACAGCATGGGGATCTTGAAAACGGTAGAAGATACAGGGTGGCTTAAATTAGAAAAAAGTTGCGCTATTTAGAGTATGTTCACATGCTGGCCGCAAAAGTTCATTATTGTTTATCGTTTTCAAAATTCTCAAAAAAATGTGATTTTTTGGATTTTCGTTTCTTTTCATTTTTTTATTTATTTTAACTGATATTAAAAAACTACCGGCACTTTCTCATTGCCACTTTTTAAGCTCTACAAAGTGGCGTGTTCAAATTTTTAATCCGACGTTTCGTATCCGAGAAACCATCATCAACTTTATTTTTTTATATGGCCTCAAACAAAGAGACACTCTGTATTCGGTAGCATTATTCATTACAAATTCAACGATGTATCACACATTATGGTTTTGAAGCCAAAAAATGGGAAAAACGTGAGTTATAAGGTTTTTTATTTTTTAAATTAGTAGGCGCTGGTACAATAACAGAAACACAATGTCAAAAAATTATAATAATTGCTCAAATAGGTTGCCATTATTTTCTAGACACAAGTATGCTCTGTCTACAGAAGAATTCAAAACATGGTCTAACATTTCTGGTGTGATTGTATTAACTGCTGCTAAAACCAATGCCAATAACTGTTCTTCATTTTCAAAAATGGCGTCATACACTTGGTTTTTTAAATAACCCCACAGGAAAAAATCCAATGGGGTTAAGTCAGGTGATCGGGCTGGCCAGGCTACTTCACTGTGAGTTCCAATGCATTTTCCAGGAAACCTCTGGGACAAATATTCTCGCACATTTCTTGAATTATGCGCTGGGGCACCATCTTGCTGAAACCAGCAGTTGTTAACCATAAGTAATGGTAATTCATCCAAGGCATTCTCCAAATCAATCTGCAGTAGGTGGAGATATCGTTCGGAATTTAAATTGTTGTGATAAATAAAAGGTCCTATTATTCTGCCACCCAAAATGCCTACCCACAGATTAAATCCAAATCGATGTTGATGCCTTGCTTCTTTTATTAAATGAGGATTGTCTGTTGCCCAATAATGTTTGTTACGCCGGTTGAAAATGCCATTGTTGGTTATCATGCTCTCATCAGACCAAATTACTTTAAAAGGAAAATTTTGATCTTCACATTTTCTGGTATACCATTCACAAAAACTTGCTCGCCTTCTCTCGTCACCAGGTCTAAGACCCTGGCAAATTCTAAATTTATAGGGATGAAATTTATTCTTTTGTAAAACGAAATGGGCTGTAGATCTAGCTACTCCAGTTCGACGTTCAATTAGTCTTGTTGATATTTCAGGATTTTCAACAACCATTTGTAAAACAGTAGTCGCCTTTTCTTCGTTGGATTGTTTTTTACGAGATACAACAGGTTTTTTAAATGAGCCAAATTCCTTTAAATTAGATACCAAACGTCTAAAAATGGATTTTTCAGGTTGTCTTCGTTCAGGATAATTATCAGAGTACATATGTTCAGCAGCTACACAATTTTTGCGGCACAAGATGTAACACGTCAACATATCAAATTTTTCTTCGTTTGTGAAACGTTCTCTTTCCATGGTAACACTTGTAAATAAATTAAAGGCACGAAGCAACAAACTAACGAATAAGTAACTTTAACAAGAACAAAAATTAAAACACTTCAAATTCCCGTAAAAAACAACTTACACAACACCAAATTACGTTTTCAACAATAATGTGACAGATAAAACATAAATATTGCGATTATTCCAATGCCTACTAATTTAAAAAATAAAAAACCTTATAACTCACGTTTCTCCCATTTTTTGGCTTCAAAACCATAATGTGTGATACATCGTTGAATTTGTAATGAATAATTCTACCGAATACAGAGTGTCTCTTTGTTTGAGGCCATATAAAAAAATAAAGTTGATGATGGTTTCTCGGATACGAAACGTCGGATTAAAAATTTGAACACGCCACTTTGTAGAGCTTAAAAAGTGGCAATGAGAAAGTGCCGGTAGTTTTTTAATATCAGTTAAAATAAATAAAAAAATGAAAAGAAACGAAAATCCAAAAAATCACATTTTTTTGAGAATTTTGAAAACGATAAACAATAATGAACTTTTGCGGCCAGCATGTGAACATACTCTAAATAGCGCAACTTTTTTCTAATTTAAGCCACCCTGTATCTTCTACCGTTTTCAAGATCCCCATGCTGTGCATTCTTATCTTGGACACGGTGTATAGTAAAAGAAATTGATATAAAAAATATATTTCAAGATACTTTGGATTTACATAATATGGTACTTCTACTCCTATGCACATGGAGTAAACATGATCGGTAGGTGGGCATTTGTCGCCTCAAAGAGGTTCACTATACTGTTAATGTAGCGATTCTGACAAATTCATACCTATTCAACAGTAGACAGTAACTCAACAAAAAAATTTTTTTTTCAATTGTTTTTAAGGGACCCAATTCCTTATTATTCGTAAAAAAAATTTCCACGAAATTAGGCAGCGATCAGATACTAAACTGTTACCCCAACTTTTTATTTATTGATCCCCTTTACGACCTTTGTTGTAGAAGCTGCAGGCATTTAATATGTACTTATTAACAATAAACAAACACAAGGCACACACAAAAAAAAAGTTATTTTATTTAGGATACAAGTAAAAATATATTTTCAAACATTTAAATTATTACCTATATAATTATTGTCTATACACACAGAAAAATTTGGTTTGTGATAGGGATTAAAAAACCATGACCTCTTATCACACCAAGATACCACTCTTACCAACTGAGCTCCAAACCAAACTCTTTATATAACTTACATAAAATCCCTGTTACAATTTAAAATTTTTCTATATGCATATGTATAGTTTTGTTCCAGCTACTATTACCTATGCCACGTCTACTCTACAGTAGGAAATTAGTTTCCTTTCCACACAATTAACCATGATTTCTCTTCATATGCTTTACTAAATATCTTTTGTACTTTGCCACGTAAGCACAATTAGCACATTTAAATTGAATTGAATAGTGATGAACATTCATATGCGACTTTAAATTACATTTATATTTTGTGACATAATCACAATTTGTACATTTAAACAGAGTTGAACTGTGATGACCATTCATGTGTGAGTTTAAACTACCTTTACAGTTTGTTACGTAATCACAAATAGCACATTTAAATTGAGTTGAAGCGTGATGAGTATTTATATGCAACTTTAAATTACATTTATAGTTTGTCATATAATTACAATTTGTACATTTCAACTGGGTTGAACAGCGATAAGCAATAATATGTGTCTTTAAATTAAATTTATAGCTTGTGACGAAATCACAATATGTACATTTAAACTGGGTTGAACCGTGATAAACATTCATATGTCTCTTTAAAGATGTTTCACATTTTGTTACGTAATGACAATTTGTACATCTATATTGCGTTGTATTATGATGAGTCTCTATATGTGTCTTTAATTGCCTTTTTCGTTTTGATACGTAATCACAATTAGCACATTTAAATTGAGTTGAACTATGACAATCAGTCATATGTACCTTTAAATATGGTTTGGTTGTTGTTACGTAACTACAATGTGTACATTTATAATGGGTCGAATCATGATGAGCATTCATATGTATCTTTAAAGATGTTTTCCACTTTGCTACGTAATCACATTGTGTACATTTAAATTGGAGTGAACCATGATGAACATTTATATGTGCCTTTAAATTTTGTTTATAATTTGATATGTAATCACAATGTGTACATTTAAATTGTGTTAAACCATGATGAACATTCATATGTAACTTTAAAGATCTTTTCCACTTTGTTACGTAATCACATTGTGTACATTTAAATATGACTGAACCATGACGAGCATTTATATGTACCTTTAAATGATATTTATATTTTGATATGTAATCGCAATGCGGGCATTTAAGTTCCGTTAAACCATGGCAACTATCCACATGTCTACTTAAATTATATTTACATTTTGTTAAATAATCACATTGTGAGCAAGCAAATTCTTTTAAAGTACACACGTTGTCTATTGGTTGCATTCGTTCCATCACTGAAAGTCGTTAAAGCTTTTGTTAATATGATTGAAGCAGTTTCACAAATTACTACAATACAATAAAATTTCACAGCCATATATAGAGAAACTTGTTAAGTTACGTTTTGTTGGGACCACCTACCACCGACCGTAGCGTAGCAATTATGGCGATAGCCGATAGGTATTGAGAAACTGAAACTCTAGTGACCGTTGAACTACACAACACATATTCAAGTTTGGAGAGTCAAAAACGGTGGGTTTTTTCATAATGATGTGTAGAATTAAATTTGTAGCAAATTTAATAAGCCTTCATTTTTATGTAAAGAATTTTTTTGCTAGGATGCACCGGTTTCGAGTAGGTAAAAAAAAACCGTTAAGAGTTTGGTTCAGCCTTTACCGGGTACCGTTTTTTGAGACACACACTACCTACATATAATAAGAAAAAGGGGGAGCAGCTGAGTCGATTCACAACAGTATTATCCTCAGGAGGTGAGGGGTTGTCTCAGAATTAATCTTTGAAAATCACATTGTATTTGTATCAAATAAAAAAATAAAATACTAAACCTGTAAATAACCTAGGCGTTTTAGAGGCAATCTACGTTTAAGTTTAGCATTTTTTTTATTTCTAAACGATGTACACTGACATATTCTCGTTTTTGTATCAAATGGAAAAAAATAAATTAAATTTGCAACTAACCTAGGCGCTTTAGTGGCAATCTACGTTTTAAGTTTAGCATTTTTTTAGTTCCAAATGATGTTCAGTGACATATTCTCGTTTTTGTATGAAATGAAAAAAAAATATACCAAACCTGCAAATAACCTAGGCGTTTTAGTGCCAATCTACGTTTAAGTTTAGCTTTTTTTTTATTTCTAAACGATGTTCACTGACATATTCTCGTTTTTGTATCAAATGGAAAAAAATATATTAAATTTACAACTAACCTAGGCGCTTTAGTGGCAATCGACGTTTTAAGTTTAGCTTTTTTTTTAGTTCCAAATGATGTTCAGTGACATATTCTCGTTTTTGTATCAAATGAAAAAAAAATATACTAAATCTGCAAATAAACTAGGCGCTATAATATACGCTGTTAACAGCTTTTTTTAAGCTCCAAACGATGTTAAGTGACATTCACGTTTTTGTATCAAATGGGGAAAATATACTAAATCTGCAAATAACCTAGGCGTTTTAGTGCCAATCTACGTTTAAGTTTAGCATTTTTTTTATTTCTAAACGATGTTCACTGACATATTCTCGTTTTTGTATAAAATGGAAAAAAATATATTAAATTTGCAAATAACCTAGGCGCGTTAGTGGCAATCTACGTTTTAAGTTTAGCATTTTTTTTAAGATACAAACGATGTTCAGTGACATATTCACGTTTTTGTATCAAATGGAAAAAATTACTAAATCTGCAAATAACCTAGGCGTTTTAGTGCCAATCTACGTTTAAGTTTAGCATTTTTTTTATTTCTAAACGATGTTCACTGACATATTCTCGTTTTTGTATCAAATGGAGAAAAATAGATTAAATTTGCAAATAACATAGGCGCGTTAGTGGCAATCTACGTTTTAAGTTTAGCATTTTTTTAAGTTCCAAATGATGTTCAGTGACATATTCTCGTTTTTGTATCAAATGAAAAAAAAATATACTAAACCTGCAAATAACCTAGGCGCTATAATATATGCTGTTAACAGCTATTTTTTATGCTCCAAACGATGTTAAGTGCCATATTCACGTTTTTGTATCAAATGGGAAAAATATACTAAATCTGCAAATACCTAGGCGTTTTAGTGCCAATCTACGTTTAAGTTTAGCATTTTTTTTATTTCTAAACGATGTTCACTGACATATTCTCGTTTTGTATCAAATGGAAAAAAATATATTAAATTTACAACTAACCTAGGCGCTTTAGTGGCAATCTACGTTTTAAGTTTAGCATTTTTTTTAAGATACAAACGATGTTCAGTGACATATTCACGTTTTTGTATCAAATGGAAAAAAATTACTAAATCTGCAAATAACCTAGGCGTTTTAGTGCCAATCTACGTTTAAGTTTAGCATTTTTTTTATTTCTAAACGATGTTCACTGACATATTCTCGTTTTTGTATCAAATGGAGAAATATATATTACATTTGCAAATAACGTAGGCGGGTTAGTGGCAATCTACGTTTTAAGTTTAGCATTTTTTTTAGTTCCAAATGATGTTCAGTGACATATTCTCGTTTTTGTATCAAATGAAAAAAATATACTAAACCTGCAAATAACCTAGGCGCTATTTAACAGCTATTTTTTATGCTCCAAACGATGTTAAGTGACATATATATTCACGTTTTTGTATCAAATGGGAAAAATATACTAAATCTGCAAATAACCTAGGCGTTTTAGTGCCAATCTACGTTTAAGTTTAGCTTTTTTTTTATTTCTAAACGATGTTAACTGACAAATTCTCGTTTTTGTATCAAATGGAAAAAAATATATTAAATTTGCAAATAACCTAGGCGCTTTAGTGGCAATCTACGTTTAACATTAGCATTTTTTTTAGTTCCAAATGATGTTCAGTGACATATTCTCGTTTTTGTATCAAATGAAAAAAAAATATAAGTAGGTACTAAATCTGCAAATAACCTAGGCGTTTATTATTACATTATAATTATATATTATTTATATTATAAAATTTGACGGTACCCGCTAAATGAACTGTGGCTTAAAAAAACTGTGTGTTCAAATAACAATAATAATACATGGATTCATGTATGAAAATAATCCCAAAACGAAGTGCTTCCCCCCTCAAATTATTCACAAAGATGAAATCAAAACTAAGAGAAAAATTGTTCATACCTTGATCTTCATCCCTAGTACTTTCTTCCTTTTTTACATTTTCAATTTCCCCTTCACAATTCAGTAGATTTTGCTCTGTAAGACATAAATTTATTTCAGTTTCCTTTTTCAATTCAAATGTAGGAATGTCCATGTATTCTGTACAATCATGTAAGCTTTTATCAGTTTCTTCTTTTGGTTCAATTTTAATGAACTCCGTTTTAACATTCTCGTTATTCTCCATGATTACAAAAAATTTTACGTGTGTTTGAAAGTGAAGATAGCTATAAAAAACGACAGTGAAGATAGCGACGGTCATTTCAGCAGATGTGACGTCATCACCAGTATGCGTATAACGAAAGGTGTTATTGATGATAAAGCGTATTTATAATCAGTGGTAATAGGTACAACCATGCAATGCACATAGCACAGCCCTTCCTAACTACAACGGTCAAGTTTATGTAGTAGTCCGTCCACTACCTACACTACATCAGGCACCACATATAGCCGTTAGCAAATGCTCTTCGTATGTCTATAAAGAGTAAAGACACTAAAAAGAATATTAGATAATAACGTTTAGATTTAAGGAAAGGTAGGCTTTCTCCCTAATAAATATGTTTCAGCCATTTTTGCTATTGGTTTTAGATATAAAACGATGTCAGGTTAATAATATTGGCCTGAAACATTTCACTTACGTCATATGACTCGCGTCCTTTGGTAAATAGCGTAGATACTCAATATTAATTTTTGATGAGCCATACAGCGGTTTTAATTCATTGGTAGGTGATGGAGAAGTGTGAAGAAAACCAAGATAGTAGTATGTTTCAAAGGGTTGTAGAACAAAAGAAGAATAGATGGGGAAACGAGATTGAAAGTGTGGGGGTGAGGTATTTAGCTACGTTATCAGATGAAGTGTATGACAATATAAGGACGACGCGCATGTGAAGAAGTTGACGAGAAGGAGGAACAGAATATTAGGGGAGGTATGGGTGCTGGGGGAGACTTTTGGAAAGGAGGCGACAGCTGTTTGAAAGGTGGGTAAAAAGTGTGTTGTATGGGGATGGAAGGAACGGGAAGTGTTGGAAAGGGTACAGGAAGCGAGTACTTGGTTTGGAAAGAGAGACGCCGGGCTATATACCTAGAGTGCAGGAAGAGAGAAAATATGATTACAGGCTGGCAAGTTGGCGATGATACGAGGAAGGGTTGGAGAGGGGGAGATATACTTCAAAGTTATTGGAGAGAGGTGAAGGGTGGGAAAATAAAATACGGACAGGATAAGAAAGGATATTATGAAAGGGAGAGGGAGATATGCAGAGGAGAGAAGGGAAAGAGTGAGACCACAAAAGAGGATGGAAATAGAGAGAGACAAAGATACACAGAGGCAGGGAAGAAGGAATAAAATTACGAAGTGTAACGTGAGAGGAAGATTATAACCATGATACATAAATGGAGGGTTAAGTATAAGAGAGAAGAAAATGATAGCGAGATGGTTACGGATGAGGAAAGGGAAAATAAGTATTGGTGTGAAGATGAGAAAAGAAGGTGTGAAATGGGCTGAGAGAACACTTTTGGAGCATATGCTAGAGGGGAATGTGAGGAGATGAGGGAAGAAGTAGGATGTATGGAGAAAGTAGAAGAAAGAGGATTGACGAAGGGAGATTTAATAAGATAATATTTTGTAAAAAATTATAAATTTAAAACAAAATAATGAACTAACTAAAACCCTCACATAGGGTGCATCCTAGGACTCCCATCAATCTATTGCAAATCATGGAACGTCAACAAAAAAAAAGAGAGAAGGTAACGTCAACTACCAGTGACCTTAATTCTCTCCTAGACAAGAAAACTAGTTCTAGGACCCCACTTTGAAAGATGGAGATACTCAACTATCTAGAAGATATTACACACTCTGCCACAGCACATCTTTGTGACTATCCTGTACTTAACCCACTGAGAGGATCTGTACGCTATGGGAATATAACACCATTAGAATTAGAGCTGGTCCTCTGCCAACATTCTCAAGTATCTCATGTCAAACAATTGAAAAAAACAAGTTATAAAGTACATAAAAACTTCAATAAAATCTTCGTTAAATGAATCTCAACATCAAGAATTCTTGGATCAGCGATGTTCGAAAGAGTAGGTATTAATTGGTGGAGTTTAGGTATTTAGACTTCCTTCGAAACCAATTACCCAGTCTACTTGAAGATATTGACCTTCAAACTAGAAGGACGATGTTCTTCAAACATGATGGGTGTCCAGCACATTTTCATTGAATGCAGGTATGACATCTTGATGAAACATTTCCAGGCATGTGGATATGCTGTAGAGGGAGCATATATTTCCCCGGCCTTCTCGTTCTCAGGACTTAACTTGCTTGGATTTCTATCTGTGGGGCCAGTTGAGATAGGTATGGTACCTATATCAAAATAGAGCGACGACCTAGTAAATAGAAGTCAAAAGGGAATACGTTCAATACCGACGGGGAGGGGGACGGGGGTAGCAGAAATTAAATGTGCAATTGAAAATAATGGTTGCCAGTTAGAGCACATTATTGAGGACGTCAGCGAAGGTTCCTACGACCGCCAGAGTAAGATTAAAACGACTTCCAGGATTGGACGGTGACAAAGTTGGAAATGTCAACGTTTCGCCCCGTTTACTATTTGTTTTATATCTATAGGTACTTGAATTACACAGTCAGTAGATTAACAGAGCAGCGTAACCTCAGTGGCATCAGTGCGGCACGCGATGTTTTGACATACCTATAGTAAAAGAAATTGATATAAAAAATATATTTCAAGATACTTTGGATTTACATAATATGTACTTCTACTCCTATGCACATGGAGTAAACATGATCGGCAGTTGGGCACTTGTCGCCTCAAAGACGTTCACTATACTGTTAATATAGCGATTCTGATAAATTCATACCGACAGTACCTACTCAACAAAAAAATTTTTTTTCAATTGTTTTTAAGGGACCCAATTCCTTATTATTCGTAAAAAAAACTTCCGCGAAATTAGGTAGCGATCGGATACTAAACTGTTACTCCAACTTTTTATTTATTCATCCCCTTTACGACCTTTTAACTGCCTTAAACTGGGGTAAGCCTAGCCGTAACCTTTGTTGTAGAAGCTGCAGGCATTTAATATCGACTTATTAACAATAAACAAACACAAGGCACACACAGAAAAAAAGTTATTTTATTTAGGATACAAGTAAAAATATATTTTCAAACATTTAAATTATTACCTATATAATTATTGTCTATACACACAGAAAAATTTGGTTTGTGATAGGGATTAAAAAACCATGACCTCTTATCACACCAATCTTACCAACTGAGCTCCAAACCAAACTCTTTATATAACTTACATAAAATCCCTGTTACAATCTAAAATTTTTCTATATGCATATGTATAGTTTTGTTCCAGCTACTATTACCTATGCCATGTCTACTCTACAGCAGGAAATTAGTTTCCTTTCCACACAATTAACCATGATTTCTCTTGATATGTTTTACTAAATATCTTTTGTACTTTGCCACGTAAGCGCAATTAGCACATTTAAATTGAATTGAATAGTGATGAACATTCATATGCGACTTTAAATTACATTTATATTTTGTGACATAATCACAATTTGTACATTTAAACAGGGTTGAACTGTGATGACCATTCATGTGTGAGTTTAAACTACCTTTACAGTTTGTTACGTAATCACAAATAGAACATTTAAATTGAGTTGAAGCGTGATGAGTATTTATATGCAACTTTAAATTACATTTATATTTTGTGACATAATCACAATTTGTACATTTAAACAGGGTTGAACTGTGATGACCATTCATGTGTGAGTTTAAACTACCTTTACAGTTTGTTACGTAATCACAAATAGAACATTTAAATTGAGTTGAAGCGTGATGAGTATTTATATGCAACTTTAAATTACATTTATAGTTTGTGACATAATCACAATGTGTACATTTCAACTGGGTTGAACAGCGATAAGCAATAATATGTGTCTTTAAATTAAATTTATAGTTTGTGACGAAATCACAATATGTACATTTAAACTGGGTTGAACCGTGATAAACATTCATATGTTTCTTTAAAGATGTTTCACATTTTGTTACGTAATGACAATTTGTACATCTATATTGCGTTGTATTATGATGAGTCTCTATATGTGTCTTTAATTGCCTTTTTCGTTTTGATACGTAATCACAATTAGCACATTTAAATTGAGTTGAACTATGACAATCAGTCATATGTACCTTTAAATATGGTTTGGTTGTTGTTACGTAACTACAATGTGTACATTTATAATGGGTCGAATCATGATGAGCATTCATATGTATCTTTAAAGATGTTTTCCACTTTGCTACGTAATCACATTGTGTACATTTAAATTGGAGTGAACCATGATGAACATTTATATGTGCCTTTAAATTTTGTTTATAATTTGATATGTAATCACATTGTGTACATTTAAATTGTGTTAAACCATGATGAACATTCATATGTAACTTTAAAGATCTTTTCCACTTTGTTACGTAATCACATTGTGTACATTTAAATATGACTGAACCATGACGAGCATTTATATGTACCTTTAAATTATGTTTATATTTTGATATGTAATCGCAATGTGGGCATTTCAGTTCCGTTAAACCATGGCGACTATCCACATGTCTACTTAAATTATATTTAGATTTTGTTAAATAATCACATTGTGAGCAAGCAAATTCTTTTAAAGTACACACGTTGTCTATTGGTTGCATTCGTTCCATCACTGAAAGTCGTTAAAGCTTTTGTTAATATGATTGAAGCAGTTTCACAAATTACTACAATACAATAAAATTTCACAGCCATAGATAGAGAAACTTGTTAAGTTACGTTTTGTTGGGACCACCTACCACCGACCGTAGCGTAGCAATTATGGCGATAGCCGATAGGTATTGAGAAACTGAAACTCTAGTGACCGTTGAACTACACAACACATATTCATGTTTGGAGAGTCAAAAACGGTGCGTTTTTTCATAATGATGTGTAGAATCAAATTTGTAGCAAATTTAATAAGCTTTCATTTCTATGTAAATAATTTTTTTGGTAGGGGTTTCGAATAAAAAAAAACGTTTAGAGTTTGGTTCAGCCTTTACCGGGTACCGTTTTTTTAGACACACACTACCTACATATAACAAGAAAAAGGGGGAGCAGCTGAGTCGATTGACACCAGTATTATCCTCAGGAGGTGAGAGGTTGTTTCAGAATTAATCTTTGAATATCACACTGTATTTGTATCAAATGAAAAAATAAAATACTAAACCTGTAAATAACCTAGGCGTTTTAGAGGCAATCTACGTTGAAGTTTAACATTTTTTTTATTTTTAAACGATGTTCACTGACATTCTCGTTTTTCTATCAAATGGAAAAAAATATACTAAATTTGCAAATAACATAGGCGCTTTAGTGGCAATCTACGTTTTAAGTTTAGCATTTTTTTTAGTTCCAAATGATGTTCATTGACATATTCTCGTTTTTGTATCAAATGAAAAAAATATACTAAATCTGCAAATCACCTAGGCGCTCTAATGTCAATCTATACTTAGGTTAGCACTTTTTTTAGTTACAAACGATGTTCAGTGGCATATTCACATTTTTGTATCAAATGAAAAAAATATATTAAATCTGCAGATAACCTACGCGCTTTAATGTCAATCTACGCTTAGATTAGCACTTTTTTTAGTTCCAAACGATGTTCATCGACACATTTTCGTTTTTGTATCAAATGGAAAAAATATATACTAAATCTGCAAATATCCTACGCCCTCTAATGTCAATCTACGCTTAGATTAGCACTTTTTTTAATTTCTAAACGATGTTCACTGACATATTCTCGTTTTTGTATCAAATGAAAAAAAATACTAAATCTGCAAATCACCTAGGCGCTCTAATGTCAATCTACGCTTAGGTTAGCACTTATTTTAGTTACAAACGATGTTCAGTGGCATATTCACATCTTTGTATCAAATGGAAAATATATATTAAACCTGAAAATAACCTAGGCGTTTTAGTGGCAATCTACGTTTAAATATTTAAACACTGGTACTTCTCTTCTACCAAATATTCCTACATACTTACACCAGTACAACAACTATAAAAAAATTGTTAATCTACGTTTATGTTTAGCATTTTTTTTAGTTCCAAATGATGTTCAGCGACATATTCTCGTTTTTATATGAAATGAAAAATATATATTAAATCTGCAAATAACCTACGCCCTCTAATGTCAATCTACGCTTAGATTAGCACTTTTTTTATTTCTAAACGATGTTCACTGACATATTTTCGTTTTTGTATAAAAAATATACTAAATTTGCAAATAACCTAGGCGCTTTAGTGGCAATCTACGTTTTAAGTTTAGCATTTTTTTAGTTACATATGATGTTCAGTGGCATATTCACATTTTTGTATCAAATGAAAAAAATATATATTAAATCTGCAAATAACCTACGCGCTCTAATGTCAATCTACGCTTAGATTAGCACTTTTTTTAGTTCCAAACGATGTTCATCGACACATTTTCGTTTTTGTATCAAATGTAAAAAAATATACTAAATCTGCAAATAACCTACGCCCTCTAATGTCAATCTACGCTTAGATTAGCACTTTTTTTATTTCTAAACGATGTTCACTGACATATTCTCGTTTTTGTATCGCTTGTAGGCGCTTTAGTGGCAATCTATGTTTTAAGTTTAGCATTTTTTTAGTTACATATTATGATGTTCATTGGCATATTCTCGTTTTTGTATCAAATGAAAAAAAATACTAAATCTGCAAATCACCTAGGCGCTCTAATGTCAATCTACGCTTAGGTTAGCACTTTTTTTAGTTACAAACGATGTTCAGTGGCATATTCACATTTTTGTATCAAATGGAAAATATATATTAAACCTGAAAATAACCTAGGCGTTTTAGTGGCAATCTACGTTTATGTTTAGCATTTTTTTTAGTTCCAAATGATGTTCAGTGACATATTCTCGTTTTTGTATCAAATGAAAAAAAAATATACTAAACCAGCAAATAACCTAGGCGCTATAATATACGCTGTTAGCACTTTTTTTAAGTTTCAAACGATGTTCAGTGACATATTCATGTTTTTGTATCAAATGGGAAAAATATACTAAATCTGCAAATAACCTAGGCGTTTATTATTATATTATAATTATATATATTATTTATATTATAAAATTGACGGTACCCGCTAAACGAACTGTGGCTAAAAAAAACTGTGTGTTCAAATAACATGGATTCATGTATGAAAATAATCCCAAAACGAAGTGCTTCCCCCTCAAATTATTTACAGATGACATCAAAAATAAGAGAAAAATTGTTCATACCTTGATCTTCATCCCTAGTACTTTCTTCCTTTTTTACATTTTCAATTTCCCCTTCACAATTCAGTAGATTTTGCTCTGTAAGACATAAATTTATTTCAGTTTCCTTTTTCAATTCAAATGTAGGAATGTCCATGTATTCTGTACGATCATGTAAGCTTTTATCAGTTTCTTCTTTTGGTTCAATTTTAATGAACTCCGTTTTTACATACTCGTTATTATCCATGATTATAAAAAATTTTACGTGTGTTTGGAAGTGAAGATAGCTATAAAAAAATTAAAAAAACGACAGTGAAGATAGCGACGGTCATTTCAGCTATGGTGTGACGTCATCACCAGTATGCGTATAACGAAAGGTGCTATTGATGATAAAGCGTATTTATAATCAGTGGTAATAGGTACAACCATGCAATGTACATAGCACAGCCCTTCCTAACTATAACGGTCAAGTTTATGTAGTAGTCCGTCCACTACCTACACTACAAGCACCACATATAGCCGTTAGCAAATGCTCTTCGTATGTCTATAAAGACACTAAAAAGAATATTAGATAACGTTTAGAGATTTAAGGAAAGGTAGGCTTTCTCCCTAATAAATGTTTCAGCCATTTTTGCTATTGGTTTTAAATATAAAACGATGTCAGGTTAATAATATTGGCCTGAAACATTTCACTTACGTCATATGACTCGCGTCCGGGCTTTGGTAAATAGCGTTTAAATAGTACTCAATATTTATCAATTTTTGAGCCATACAGCGGTTTTAGTTCATTGGTAGGTGATGGAGAAGTGTGAAGAAAACTAAGACGGTAGTGTTTTAAAGGGTTGTAGAACAAAGGAAATTTTTGATTCAAGTGTAAAATGAACGAGTGAGGAGTTCGAAGAAGAAATTGGATAAAAAACGAGAGCCGGAAAGGTTTTTTGGCCATCTCTCATTTTGAAGGGCCAAAAACTCAAAAACGGTGCGTTTTTTTCATAATTATGTATAGAATCAAAGTTGCAGCAGCAAATTTATTAATAAGCTTTCATTTTTATTTAAAGAATTTTTTTGCTAGGATGCACCGGTTTCGAGTTATAAGTAAAAAAAAAAACGGTAAGAATTTGGTTTAGCGGGTACCGTTTTTGGACACACTATATATACAGTGTGTTGGAGAAAGATTGAAGGGCGATCTACCTTTAGATTAGCTTTTTTTTTTAGTTCCGAACGATGTTCAGTGACATATTTTCGTTTTTCTACAAACGTCAAAAAATGACAAGGTTTGCGCATTGATACGCGAAGTGACCCCTTTTTTCACTTTCCTACGTTACCATGACACTGTGCGCGAAATACTTACCTATTTCGCGCCATTGTACTGTACGCTATACGCAACTGGAAACGAAACGAGCATAAGTAACACTGAAGCCAAACGAATGGGTATCTCTATCTTTTTCTTTCGCACGCAACGTCATACAAACGATGACACAGATCATGAAGTGCAGGCGACAGGTAAAAAAAATATGTTGCGGAAGTCTGCTCTACTACCGCAACAAGCTAGAAGACGACAGAAGTACCCATTCCGTATCTGTCTTTGTCAGCTTCAACGCCTACAATGCATTGAAATGGTCCGTATCCCTTCCACTTGCGTATAGCGTACAGTTCAATGCTTCGCGGACTGCATGTAAACTATATGAGAGTTTTGTATTTTAACCTTTATCGTCTTCAATCAAGCAAAAATCCAAGAAATCATTAATTTCTAAAATAATTAAGGCTTTCAAATTGAGACAAAATTTTACACTACCTAATTTTATTTATTACTACTTAACAATATTAATATTAATGGTACAGCCGGTACACGAACCAATATTTATTCCTAAACCAGATAATTGCAATTCACCTCGTGATACTGTAGTTTTGGGAGTTGGAAGACTATTATCCGTTATTGAATTGTAGGTAACTTCCGTAGAGGTGGTAGCACTTGATCCTGAAATTTCACAGTCTAAAATTTTATTTGATATTTGAATTTTATTATTCATAGAATCCTCCACATATCCTTCAGCCACGTTCGAAGAATTCCATCCTCCATGTCGCTTCAAAACACATACATCGCGCCCCACCTTATCAAGTGTAGCTGAAGTTCTTCGAAAACAATGACCGGTGTAGGCATCAGAATTTGGTAATTTTAGGTGATTTGCTATCAATTTAGGCATCTTTCCAATACAATTTAATCCAACAACTTGGTTAAAACATCTATTGTTTTGATACTTCAAAAACAATCGGCGAGTGGTAGCACAACTTGGACGAAGAGCCGCATATTTTCGATAAATGTCAATATAGTCTAAATTTGAAACTGTAAAGATTCGTTGTAAATTCGTTTTTGTATCGGGTACTTTAACAATCAAAATAGAATTTTTATCTTCTATGTCATCTACCGTCATTTTAGTAAGTTCCTCACGGCGGCAAGCACCCGAAATACCTAGTATTAAAACGACCTAAAATGAAATCAATGACGATATTTAGTAATGTAAAAAACAGATAAAACAATCATTAAAAATCTACCTTAACCATCAAATAGGTTTCATCATCTGCCTCTGTTAAGAATTGATTAACTTCCTCTCGAGTTAATACCTTCGATTTCTTAGGATGGTTTCCAACTGACACTTTTTTCAAATACGAAACCAACTTCGTAAATTTTTTAAAATCCACATTTTCTTTAGCATTAAGTGTTGCTTTCAACATAGAATATATTGCCCATAACGTGGAAGACTTCACCTTCTTAGACTTCTCTGCAAAATATGCCAATAGCACATTTTCGGATATTTGTATTACTTTATTTGCTTCACACCAATCTTTAAATTGCTGGTATGCACTTTCATACTGGCGCTTCGATTTCTCCGGTAAAAGATTTGAAATTACCGCATTGGCCGCCTCATCTATCAAATTAATTCATCGTCACTCGAAATTTCCATTATTTTACAGTAAAATTTCAGGCACTAGAAAACTGACGCAAGCAAAAAATAACTCTAAAACTGTCACGTTAAAATAATTATGGAAATGGAAAAAAATATACTAAAGGTAGTGTAGTAAGGCGATTTCCGGATCCAAAAGTCACTAGATTTAGTAACTTTCTTAGGTTGGTAGTATTGGTCACTAGATTGGCCACGCCCCTAGATTGCAACTTGGTTAAGGCCAAATGTCTGGTTTGCAACTTGGATATGTCAAAGCCAAATATCTGGTTTGCAACTTGGATATGTCAAGGCCAAATGTCTGATATCCGCGAGAGACGTGAGTATTCATAAGTAAGACTAAAGTTTATAGTTTCTTGTAGGCTTTGAAAATGGCAAGTTATTATAAGCCGAAACATGTCAGCCAATAAAGTTAGCTATTAACATTAAAACTGTGGGAATTTCTAATCCCTAACCCACATTGGAGGATGGATCCGTTCAAACATGTCTGATATCCGCTTGAAGGGGGGTCTGATCCGCTTGAACTTCCGATGAACAGACAAAACAGATCAATTCATCGTATCAGACCCCCATTCAAGCAGATACCAGATATTTGGCCTTCACTTAGACAAGTTGCAAACCAGATATTTGGCTTTGACATAGACAAATTGCAAACCAGATATGTGGCATTGACATAGCAAAGTTGCAACCCAGACATTTGACCTTAGCCAAGTTGCAAACGAGAGGTGTGGCCAATCTTAGGACCAGTACTACCAACCTAAGAAAAGTTACTAAATCTAGTGACTTTTGAATCCAGAACCCGCCTTACTACACTACTACTAAAGCTGCAAATAACCTAGGCGTTTTAGTGGCAATCTACGATAAAGTTTAGCATTTTTTTAGTTCCAAACAATGTTCAGTGACATATTGTCGTTTTTGTATCAAATTAAAAAAATATATACTAAACCTGTAAATAACCTACGCGCTCTAATATCAATCTACGCTTAGATTAGCACTTTTATTTCGTTCCAAACGACGTTCAGTCACATACTGTCGTTTTGGTATTAAATGGAAAAAATATAATAAATCTGCAAATAACCTACGCCCTCTAATGTGAATCAACGCTTAGATTATCACTTTTGTAGTTCCAAACGATGTTCAGTGACATATTTTCGTTTTTGTATCAAATAAAAAAAATATAAAGTTTGATTTATGAGAAGATGCGTGCACGTCATCAATGACGTTTTCTAACTAGGTGATTGTACCAACTGCTTAAAACCTTTTTTTTGTTGGTTAAATTCAATGTAATCATGTTAATTTAAGAAACAATCTATACCCTGTTCAAGTGACCAGCCGTTGCACGTCATTATTCGTGTACCAATTCTATAATTATAATTTACTAAGCAACTTTAATAAAATTTGCATTAAAGCCAAAATGTCATCGTAAGTACAGTTGGTATTAAAAGTCATTAATCGTGTAGGGTTAGCGACCATATTTTATCCTTGTCGCACACTTTGCAGTTCGTACTTACAACTTAAAACGTAGTGCGAATATAAACTCATAAAATATCTCGATGTTGTCACGTCAAGTTTTGTTTACTTTGTTAAATTCACCGGTACGCACTTAAATCTATTTTTTTTAAATTGCCTTACTAAAAACAGTACTTATCAGTACTCTTATATTGTTTATGTCTACATTAGTTGTTGTATTTTATTATTACATAGGTATACAGTATCTATTTGTTCCTAACCTAAAAACGTCAGTCTGGCAACACGTACATTTGACAACGCTGATTACACGTCATTGATTTAGTAAGTTTTAAGCTATGACGTGCAACGGCTGGTGACTCGAACAGGGTATAATAAAATTTACTAATAAAGTTAAATTTTTGATGTTAATTATTTATCTCATTCTATTTTGAATGAAAACGACAAAAACATTTGAAATTTGGGGTTTATTTTTTTTAAGTTTGCCCAGTGTCTTATTTATTAGGAGTAGTAAGATCATCGACATATAGAAATGGACTGCGCGTGGTTATGCTAAGCCGGGATACTGCAGGTGAGAGAGAGGGTAAACGTAGAGGCGTTGATTGAAATGGTAGAGGCCTAGTTCTAGCTTTATCTGGCGCTAGGCCTCCACTTTTACCCTCTCTCTCACCTGCAGTATCCCGGCTTAGCATAACAACGCGCAGTCCATTTCTATATGTCGATGAGTACGATTCATTGTATTTGACTTTCAAACGACTTAATTGCTTGTGTGAATTTTAAACGCTATTGTTTGTTGGGTTGCATACTTACAAAGTTAAACTAAAATTAAGGTCTACATATACACATACTACAAAATTACGTCATGAAAAAGTTATGACGTGCACGCATCTTCTCATAAATCAAACTTTACTAAATCTGTAAATAACCTACGTGCTCTAATATCAATCTACGCTTGGATTATCACTTTTTTTAGTTCGAAACAATGTTCAGTGGCATATTGTCGTTTTTGTATCAAATGAAAAAATATATACTAAATCTGCAAATAACCTAGGTGCTCTAATGCCAATCTACCCCTAGATTATCACTTTTTTTAGTTCAAAACAATGTTCAGTGATATATTGTCGTTTTTGTATCAAATGAAAAAAACCACTAAATCTGCAAATAACCTAGGCGCCCTCATGTCAATCTACGCTTAGGTTAGCACTTTTATTTCGTTCCAAACGATGTTCAGTGACATATTGTCGTTTTTGTATCAAATGGAAAAAAATGTACTAAATCTGCAAATAATCTACGCGCTCTAATGTCAATCGACGTTTATATTATCACTTTTTTTTTTAGTTCCAAACGATGTTCAGTGACATGGGTATTTTCGTTTTTGTATCAAATGAAAAAAATATACTAAATCTGCAAATAACTTACGCGCTCTAATGTCAACCGACACTTAGATTATCACTTTTTTTTAGCTCCAAACAATGTTCAGTGACATATTGTCGTTTTTGTATCAAATGAAAAAATATATACTAAATCTGCAAATAACCTAGGTGCTCTAATGCCAATCTACCCCTAGATTATCACTTTTTTTTAGTTCGAAACAATGTTCAGTGACATATTGTCGTTTTTGTATCAAATGAAAAAAACCACTAAATCTGCAAATAACCTAGGCGCCCTCATGTCAATCTACGCTTAGGTTAGCACTTTTATTTCGTTCCAAACGATGTTCAGTGACATATTGTCGTTTTTGTATCAAATGGAAAAAAATTTACTAAATCTGCAAATAATCTACGCGCTCTAATGTCAATCGACGTTTATATTATCACTTTTTTTTTAGTTCCAAACGATGTTCAGTGACATGGGTATTTTCGTTTTTGTATCAAATGAAAAAAATATACTAAATCTGCAAATAACTTACGCGCTCTAATGTCAACCGACACTTAGATTATCACTTTTTTTTAGCTCCAAACAATGTTCAGTGACATATTGTCGTTTTTGTATCAAATGAAAAAAATATACTAAATCTGCAAATAACTTAACGCGCTCTAATGTCAACCGACACTTAGATTATCACTTTTTTTTAGCTCCAAACAATGTTCAGTGACATATTGTCGTTTTTGTATCAAATGAAAAAAATATACTAAATCTGCAAATAACTTACGCGCTCTAATGTCAACCGACACTTAGATTATCACTTTTTTTTAGCTCCAAACAATGTTCAGTGACATATTGTCGTTTTTGTATCAAATGAAAAAATATACTAAATCTGCAAATAACTTACGCGCTCTAATGTCAACCGACACTTAGATTATCACTTTTTTTTAGCTCCAAACAATGTTCAGTGACATATTGTCGTTTTTGTATCAAATGAAAAAAATATACTAAATCTGCAAATAACTTACGCGCTCTAATGTCAACCGACACTTAGATTATCACTTTTTTTTAGCTCCAAACAATGTTCAGTGACATATTGTCGTTTTTGTATCAAATGAAAAAAATATACTAAATCTGCAAATAACTTAACGCGCTCTAATGTCAACCGACACTTAGATTATCACTTTTTTTTAGCTCCAAACAATGTTCAGTGACATATTGTCGTTTTTGTATCAAATGAAAAAATATATACTAAATCTGCAAATAACCTAGGTGCTCTAATGCCAATCTACCCCTAGATTATCACTTTTTTTTAGTTCGAAACAATGTTCAGTGACATATTGTCGTTTTTGTATCAAATGAAAAAAACCACTAAATCTGCAAATAACCTAGGCGCCCTCATGTCAATCTACGCTTAGGTTAGCACTTTTATTTCGTTCCAAACGATGTTCAGTGACATATTGTCGTTTTTGTATCAAATGGAAAAAAATTTACTAAATCTGCAAATAATCTACGCGCTCTAATGTCAATCGACGTTTATATTATCACTTTTTTTTTAGTTCCAAACGATGTTCAGTGACATGGGTATTTTCGTTTTTGTATCAAATGAAAAAAATATACTAAATCTGCAAATAACTTACGCGCTCTAATGTCAACCGACACTTAGATTATCACTTTTTTTTAGCTCCAAACAATGTTCAGTGACATATTGTCGTTTTTGTATCAAATGAAAAAAATATACTAAATCTGCAAATAACCTACGCGCTCTACTTAATGTCAATCTACGCTTAGGTTAGCACTTTTTCGTTCCAAACGATGTTCAGTGACATATTGTCGTTTTTGTATCAAATGGAAAAAAATGTACTAAATCTGTAAATAATCTACGCGCTCTAATGTCAATCGACGTTTATATTATCACTTTTTTTTTAGTTCCAAACGATGTTCAGTGACATAGGTATTTTCGTTTTTGTATCAAATGAAAAAAATATACTAATAACCTACGCGCTCTACTTAATGTCAATCTACGCTTAGATTAGTACTTTTTTAGTTCCAAACCATGTTCAGTGACCTAATTATGAAAAAAATATACGAAAACTGATTACAGCTAAACTAAACCGAAATCATAAAAACGTTACTGAACATTTTAGACTTATTTTCATATGTAGAATGCGGTTATGCATAGCCCGCTACAACTTCTTCTTCTTGAAACACCCTGTATATTATAACATTTGACCCTACCGGATAAATCGAATCGTACTAAAAAAAAAACTGTGTGTAGTTCCAATAACATTGATTCATGTATGAAAATAATCCCATAATGTTCTTGTATTAAATTATTTGCAAGGATGAAATGAATTGTAAAATTGTTCATACCTTGATCTTCATTTGTAGTTGTAGTACATTCTTCCTTTTGTACATTTTCAATGTTCTCTTCACAATGCAGTAAAAGGTCTTCATCTCTAACAAACAAATTTATTTCAGTTTCCTTTTTCAACTCAAATGCAGGAATTTCCATGTTTTCTGTGCCATCATGTAAGCTTATATCAGTTTCCTCTTTTGCTTCAAGTTTAATGAACGGCGTTTCTACATAGTCGTTACTTGCCATTATTACAAAAAAAAGATTGCAGATTGTAAACAATTAAAGTTTTTACGTGTGTTTCAAAGTGAAGATAGCCGATAGCCATAGAAAAACGACAGTGAAGGTAGCGACAATAATTTCAGCCACAGAATACCTTAGGATTTCTTCTGCGTTACATTTATGGTCTGACTCTTTCACCAGTATGCGTATAACGAAAAGTGCTATTAAGAATTACATTGATAGATAATTGCAAAGCTATTGGTGATAAAGCACTTGTAATGTAATAACAACCATGCAATATTAGGACAGATGGGTGCTGGGCGAAAGAACTTTTGGAAAGGTGACAGCTGTTTGAAAGGTTGGTAAAAAGTGTGATGTATGGGATGGAAACATGGGGATGGAAGCAACAGGAATTGTTGGAAAGGGTACAGGAAGCGAGTACTTGGTTTGGAGTCGGGCTATATAGTGCAGGAAGACGGAAAATGGGAGAAAATAAAATTACAGGGTGGTAAATTGGCGATGAGATAGGAGGGGAAGGGTTGGAGACGGGGAGATATACTTCAAAGTTGTTGGAGAGTGGAAAAGGGTGGGAAATAAAATACGGGTAGGAGGAGGTGCAGAGAAGGGAAAGAGTGAGACCACAATAAAGGATGAAATGGAGAGAGACAAAGATACGCAGAGGGATGAAGTGTAATGTGAGATCCGGGGAGATTATGACTAGGGAACTGAAAGGGAGGGTTAAGTATAAGAAAGAAGTGATATGGATACGGGAATCGGGAAAGCGAAGCTAAGTATTGGTGGAAAGATGAAAAGAAGTTGGTGATTGTGTGGAATGGGTTGGAAGAACTTGGAGCATGCTAGGGGTCTAGGGGAATGTGAGGAGCTGAGAGAATTAGGATGGATGGGGGGGGGGGGGGTTGTACAAACCCTCACATAGGGTGTACCTATCACAGGACTCCCTCAATCTCATGTAAATCATAGAACCTCAACAAAAAAGAGAGGAGACAGGCTGTCTTAATTTGTCGACGACATATACCACAACCACATCGGAAGGGAGAGTACAAAAGTCAACAATGGTCAGGGAAGCAACCAGGGTGGAATAGGAAGGAGTAGAGATCTAACATTTCTGCTACAAAGCGAGTTGCGAGTATCCTGCACTTAACCCACTGAGAAGATCTATGGGAATATAACACAACTACAATAATTAGAGCTGGCCCCCTGCCAACATTCTCCATGTCTGTAATGGTACTGGGATGAACTGTGAACTGTGGCCTGTGCTCCAACTTATTTCAAAATTCCAAAATTTGAACATTTATGTAACGGAAACCACAATTTAGGATTAACAAATTTAATAACTTTTCAAAAAAAATATTTAAAAAAAAAACAAGTTACATAAAACTTATTTTTATCAAAATAAGGCAGTCTCGTTAATTAACAGTCAAATTCGATCGAATCGGAATCACCGGAATCTTCAGAGCCGGTATAATAAACGCATTCTTCGTCATTTTCATCAATTATCTCGTCGGGATGATCACCACCCAAGTCCAAAAATTTTCTTTCTTTCTCTTCATCTTCTTCGTCGTATTTCGTATAATTGTAACTGATATGACGATCTCGTTCTCCCGAAAGTACTAAACGGGGCCACCTTGCGGGTACCATCTTCGTTAAACGAATCTTAACATCTTGACCGGTTATTTTATGCTCAATTTCTTTTAGTACATGATCGTGGAGGAATAGATTGACTTTATATGGTCTTCCATCGGTCGTTATGCTAAAACCAATAAAAAACTGAACATATTATAATATACAGGGTGTCCCACTGCTCCGTAATCGGTCGATAACTTAATGCAGGTTGAAGATACAGAAAAAAGTTTCAAATTAAGGTTGCTTTGATTTGAATTGCGCATCTTTTAAAAATATTCTTATATCTACAGTACGTTGCATTTTCACCTGGCAGAAAAATGTCACTTTTTTTAAAATGGCACACCCTTTATTTTTTTCTGTTCATGTATCGACCAACTATATTTATATCACGCCTGAAATTTTTTTTTGATATTGGATGTGCGGTTGCCAAGTTATTAATTATTTTGTCAAAATTTGGTACAATTCAAGGTCGGACTATAATATTCATAACTAAGTTATTCTTCAAAAAAAGAAAAAATTATTTGACGAATAATATTGCCCTAATGTCGTCTTACTCCACAAAAAAAACTAAGTGATTAATTTTATACAGAGTGTTTAAAATGAGAATTCAAACTTTGTGAACTTTAAATAGAATTTATACAAATATTTTAAATGGAACACCCTGTATTTTTATTTACCATCAGATTCTCAACAAAAAAACCCTATTCAACGGTGTATTATTTCCTGGTATTATTTTTTGTACTTTTGTTAATATTTACGATTTTTAAAATTTCACGTAAAAAAAATTTGTTAAAAGTAATTTTTGTTTAATTATTATTACAAAATACCGTTTAAATAGTTGTTATCAACGCAAAAGAACAAAACTTAAGTGAACTTAAGTAAATGTTGATTGTTCTAAACTCGGAATAATCAGTGTTTCATTTTTAAGTGCCCTTCCTTTAAAAAGGTTCTGGATATGGGCCTGATAAAGAAATCCCCCCCCCCCCCCAGTCTATTTCCTAAGATTTTGAAGCCCCCAAGAAAAAAATCCTGACTACGGGTCTGTATTAGAAGTCATACAGTAAAGACGAACTAAAAACAAGAAGATAGAAAAGGCGTTTACTATCGGAGTAAAAATGCAAGGGGGGGGGGGGGGATTTTTTCATTTTTGGACAGTCATTGATATACAGGGTAGCCCATTAGTGCGAGGAAGTCCAATATTTCCTTCAATATCATATGGATTAAAAAATGTTTCAAATAAAAGTTGTAGGATACGGACCATTGCATATTTGTAAAATATTTGTAAACATACAGGGTGCTTCGAATAGTCGTGGCTCCGTGCCGACCGGTTTTTTTAAATGGAACACGCCATATTTGATATCATATTCCGATTGCTCCCTTAAAATGCTCTATGTTCATATTTTTGTTTTTTGTTTTAAATGCAGCGTTCTCAAGTTATGAATTTTTTTCATGAAAAAACATGGTCTCACTAGAAATGCTTACGTTCGTTCAGTTTTAAAATTTTGAGTCAATTTTTGGTGCACAAATTAGTAAATGTCGTTCCTTAGTGAATATACAAATATTTATCGATTTAATTATACAGGGTGTTTGCGATAATTCGTAAAGTTTTGTAAATTTCGAATAGGAAAAGCTTTGTTATTTCAAATGGAACACCAGTAAAAACTATCTACTAGTTTTAGTAGACATATAGTACAGACATGCATTGGAGAGCTTGAAAAGCTTTATCGACCTACATAATAATATATAGGGTGTTCCATTTAAAATAACAATGTTTTTCCTATTCGAAATTTACAAAACTTTACGAATTATCGCAAACACCCTGTATAATTAAATCGATAAATATTTGTATATTCACTAAGGAACGACATTTACTAATTTGTGTACCAAAGATTGACTCACCATTTTAGAACTAAATGAGCCTAAGCATTTTTTAATCAGACCATGTTTTTTCAGAAAAATAATGAAAAAAATTCATAACTTGGGAACGCTGTATGTAAAACAAAAAACAAAAATATGAACATAGAGTATTTTAAGAGAGCAATCGGAATATAACAACAAATATAGGGTGTTCCATTTAAAAATTTTATTAACAGCAATAAAAACACTGTATTTAGCATTCTCCTGACTGACAGTCAGTTTTAACTTATCATAAAATTGTTATTATTCCATAAATTGTTACCAAATTTACGAATGTTGTAGCACACATACTTTTAAACAGTCCATAAATGTTGATTATTGATATTGGTTTTACGAGCGATAACCGAACATTTCATTATTTTCAAATATACGGAAACTAAAGAAAAAATTCTTGTTTTAGATGGTAAATTTCTAGTATTGAAATCAAGCTGCATTATTCGTTTATTGAAAACAAAATTTGTTTTCTTATAATTCAAAGTAAATGCTATGATTACCGCGAGAGAAAGACGCACAGATTACCTCTATCACATCGTACACAGCGAACGGCAAATCGCAACAATGTGATTATTCTTTTACATTGCGGCGCGCATCAATTCATAGCAATAGTGTAGGACAACAACTTCCCCGCTGCACTGCACTGTATCGAAGCATCCATCACTTTTTCCAAATCTGTTTTAAATAATAGCATGTATCATGACATTATTTCTGCCACTCAGTTTCAATTATATAACCGTAATTAATTTTTAAAATCGAGCGCTTGCATTTTTACTCCGATAGTAGTTCTCATTAACTGCAGCAAAGGAAAATAAAAGAAAGACACGAGACAAATAACATTGGCCATAGAGTAAAAATACTGCACATAAAACCTACCCTTCAAACATTAAGGCATTTTTTCGTACCACACTGATTTCGCACTTGTCAATGCACGGTACTGCAACCTTCAGTTTAACATGCGTCTCTGTCTGATACCAAATCACCTTCGGCGTATAATGATCTTGCGAAGAGGTGGTATTTATCGGTGGCAATGCAGGTACTGTTGAACTCGAAGTGTTTGGCAACTTGGTATCGGATACCTAAAATTATAAATTGCAGAGTACGATAATTAAGAATAAAACTACTAACACCGAGAAGCTCTTTGAAAAATTCTTCCTTTTGATTTATCACAATATCCCACACGGGTTCGTCGCTAGTCTCATCAACCGCTCCACTAGAGAACTCCTCGCAACCATTTGTTGTATGGTGCTTCTGCTCACGGCTGATTTCGTCAAATGTCATTTCTCGTTCTGAAAATTAAGAATTATAATATTGTTCAGGGTTCAATGACGATAGTAACAAGGGTCACTGTAGGAAAGGTTGTCTCAATATTAAACTGAATCACTTCAAGTAATTTAATCACTCACTTACAGTTTTAGTAGTATAGCTATGTCACTGTGAAGCCAGTTTGACCTTGATATAGCTATACCCATAGGAAACCGGTTAATCAGCTACCCCAAACAGCTTCGTACAAACAGATATAACTGTTCAACTGTTAGATTTATCCTGTTCCATCTCTGTTACTACATGTTTGTACAAAGCTGTTTAAATCGAGCTGTTCTGATGAGGTGGAAGCTGATTAACCAGTTTCTTGTGCCATGGGCATACATATATCAAGGTCAAACTGGGTTCATAGTGACATAGCTTTACTACTAGTTTGATCCATTATGGTAAACCGCATTTACATGTGTGGGTAGTAACATAAGGGCTACAGTGCATCTCACTTTCAGTTTGGAATACTTTTATGACCACCGGGGGGAGGGGGGCTTCGTTAGAAAATAATTTCATACCGATGTCCCACAAAAGTGTTAAAATGGGCAGTCAAATGTTTCGCGGAAAAACAACGTACGAAAGCGCGTCTTCAATTTAAATAAATATTCACCTATTTCTTTGACAATGAAATATTAAAAGAAAACGTTCCTACACAATAAATAAACTCAATGTAGCTTCAGTGAATATTTCCAAACTAAAGATTTACATTGGGCAAACGTATGCGTACTCAGGGGTGGGCAGTCACAAAATACTTATACAGGGTGGCCCAACGAAAAGGTAACAGACGGGTTTCTGGCCAGAGGGAATTTTTTTTGGGAAACGCAAAAACACGTCAATTTTTATATCAAGGGGGACAACTTTCGCCATGATTTTCAACCTGAAGTGATTTCATCCCTTAGCGCTGTGAGAACAACCCCTAAAATTTAAATAGGGATGATGGGGCAAGTGATACGTCATTTGAAAGGTCTTTCTTTTCTGATTTCAGTGCACTAGTTTTTTATATTTTTTTTTAATTTTTAACCAAAAAAATTGAAGTTCCAAAATGGAAAATGAGGAAAGAGATTGAGGCATTTAAAAACTCAAAAAAGCTCGGACAGATCAATTGTTTTTTTCTTAGAGAAGCTAGGTACTTTTACTGATATTTGACAACATTGTTTCACCCCTTGGCTACAGGGTAAACAACCCTTAAATTTTTAAATAAAAACAAGGGTTAATTTTTTCTTGTGCTGATTAATAAAACCAGTTTATGCAAATTCAACCCTTATTTTAATAGACGTTCGAAGTGCCTGCCTTCAGCTCCATGCAATAGTACAAATTTTCATTAAATCGTTCCCGTACATTTTGCAACATTTTAGGAGTGATCAGGCGGCATTCATGTACTATACGGTCACGTAACTCCTCCAAAGATTCCGGACCAGTGGAAAAAACTTTACTCTTTACATGACCCCATAAAAAAAATCTAATGGGGTGAGATCAGGAGGAACGAGTTAATCAAAATCTGTATTATTACATGGAAGCTGAAGACAGACACTTCGAAAATTTATTAAAATAAGGGTTGAATTTGCATAAACTGGTTTTATTAATTAGCCCAAGAAAAAATTAACCCTTGTTTTTATTTAAAAATTTAAGGGTTGTTTACCCTGTACCCAAGGGGTGAAACAATGTTGTAAAATATCAGTAAAAGTACCCAGCTTCTCCAAGAAAAAAACAATTGATCTGTCCGCGCTTTTTTGAGTTTTTAAATGCCTCAATCTCTTTCCTCATTTTCCATTTTGGAACTTCCATTTTTTTGGTTAAAAATAAAAAATATATAAAAAAAACTAGTGCACTGAAATCAGAAAAGAAAGACCTTTCAAATGACGTATCACTTGCCCCATCATCCCTATCTAAACTTTAGGGGTTGTTCTCACAGCGCTAAGGGATGAAATCACTTCAGGTTGAAAATCATGGCGAAAGTTGTCCCCCTTGATATAAAAATTGACGTGTTTTTGAGTTTCCCAAAAAAAAGTTCACTCTGGCAAGAAACCCGTCTGTTACCTTTTCGTTGGGCCACCCTGTATTTAAAATACAGTATTTGAAATACATTTGTATTTTGTATTTGAAGATTTTCCCTAAAGTATTTTGTATTTCAAATACTCTCTAATGAGTATTTTGAATTTTGCATTTGAAATACATTAATGTATGTATTTTGCCCACTGCAATGTTAACGATAGGTTCAGAGTGAATTCTAAGTACACATTTTCAAGAACCTACCTATAAAACTTTCCTAGAACGTCTAACTAAATCTCGCAAAAACACCCCGTATACGCATACAGGGTGTTTTTTGGGAGATGGGAGGTATTTTTGTATTTCAAATAGGTATTGTATTTGTACATATTTTGTATTTTTAAAAATAATATAAAAGTATCTCGTATTTTGTATTTCAAATACATTTCTAGGAGTATTTTGTAATTTGTATTTGAAATACGTTAGTGCATGTATTTTGCCCAGCCCAGTGCGTACTGCAAACTGAGAGTGAAACAGACTTTAGCTCTCTTACTACTATTCCACCAAATCGTGCGTGTTGTATAACAGCAGGGCAGTGGGACAACTTCTCCTATAGTAATTTTGAATAATACCAATCTCGGGAAGAGAGTCCTTTTCGTCTTCGTCCGAGCTAGGCTTCTGCAATTGAAATTCGCCAACATCTTCTTCGTGTACTATTGCGGCCTTTCCCTCATCGATTAACAATTTATTTAATACGACAAGATCTCCATTAAAATCATCGGCAAGTAAAACTGCATACTTTAAACCGCCCGTAGCTACCGCCTCCTCCTTTTTATAGATGTTCATGTGTAAAATACGAAAATAACTTTCTTCCGGTTCAAACATGAAATCTCTCAATCTTTCATTTGCCGATTTATCCCACACATCCCAATCCGGTTCAATACCATATAAACGACACTCTATCGCCTGAATAAAAATAACTTTAGTAAATCAAAAAAATAAAGACGAGTAAAGCATGATGCTGCACCCAGACAGAATAATTATTCTATACAAATTGCTAGGAATTAATTGTCAGCAATTTTTTAAACATGAACTGTTACCAACTTACAAGCACTAATTTATTGTGATCTTACTGACTGTGGAACTGTAAGCATCGTTTTGTATTCTTCTGTGTTACTGCATTATAACTTATGCTTGTATTTCAAGGTAGTATAGCTTGTCGCAATTTATATCATCTTGGAAGCTTGTCTCATAAAAGGATTTATTTTCGGGTCTGCATTGTTAATAGATAAACACGTTGTAAATGCCTACCTGATCGATATAACAAAGGGGACCTCTTGGTATTTTATGACAGGGCATCAGAGGCGGACTAAGGTAAAAATATTAATATAGCAATTTCTTTTCAAGGCATCCGTTTTATTTTAAATAAATTACGAGTTTTAAACTAAATTATACGATATACAAATCACTCGTATTATACTTACAACAACAAGGATTCTTAACGACCGATACTAATTAGTAATTATTAATTTGAATTGTTATAGCACTGGGTGACGCATACCTAACCCAACCCTGAGTGGGCTAGTAGTTTACAACGTGTTTATCTACTAACAATGCGGATTTGAAAATAAATCCTTTTATGGGGTGGGTTTCGGGACGATATAAATTGAGACAAGCCATACCAATTTTAATTTAATACTTTGTATTTGTTTTATTGCTATACCCTGGTATGCTTGTTTTCTCCCGTGTAGAGTTTTAATCAGGTGAAGAATTAATTATGTCCTGGTTTCTTCTCGAGTTTCATCTGAATATAAGCTGCAATACCCCGCAACCAGGGGAGCCAGTTACCTATCCGAGGAATCGGATTAACTAACACATTTTCTTCTGTTTAGAATGATGTATGATTTTTAATATGTAAAAATTTGTTAATTGATGGACGTGCCAGATTTCAATGTTCACCCTTCTCGAAATCCCCCTGTATTTGCCTCTACCTGTTGACACGTAACTTTCGTGTACTTTTCATGCTTAACCCGACTTAGTTTCATAAGACACTATATAAATAATATAAAACAAATGCAAGAATATAAAAGGTAACAAGTCTGATCTGGTTGCTGCACAGCAGTAAAAAAAAAAGTAAATGACAAAAATTACCTGAAATGGAAGCCTTGTAATGTATTCATCAGGTAAATGTTGCAATTCTGACTTTTTGACAGTTGCATGATTGCCATAATCCACCAGAAATACGTTTACGACATCATCCATCACTTCGGTAACTATACAACGGGTATAGGTGTCACCGATTGAATCTTTCACCAGACAACACTTATTAACAAATATGACGCCGACTTCCGGATAATTCGGTTTCTGAAGATTTTCCTGAATTTCGTCTTGTAAATCCTCAAATCTAGAATTATTATAGTAGGGTCATTTCAAGGTCATCCACACTTACACATCGTAATATTTAACAATTCTTGCGTAGAACAGGGAAGGCGAATCGACGTAACTAATAAAAATTTGAATGCAATCGGCATCGCTGAAATGGGCCCATTGAAATTCCGGTTGACTCTTCACCTTAACGGGTTTCACGTTTACCTCATAGCACGGTAACGCAATCTTTGACTTTTTGCACAACTTATAAAGTAGATGTAGCTGATTTTCATTTACGTTAACGATATTTTGTTCTACAAGAGTTTTACGTAAATTTAATTTAATCACGGCGAAATCGTCCGATTTCAGCTGTTGATGGACCGTTATATTTTTAAGCCAAAGCTTATCCGTTAACTGTAAAAGTATCTGTCCGGTTACGAACGCATTTTCGTGATTATAGTCGGCTTGTTTTAGTAAACTTTCCACTTTCGACTTGCAGTAGTAGCTCCAAGTTTCATCGAAATCTGGGGGTACAACATTAGCCAAGTAGACGTCGATAACTAGAAAAGACGGTGAGTACAATGCTGGAAATCAAACTGACAATACCTTGAGGTGGAATTTTTTGAAATTGTAATGGTAACTTGTATAGAAAGGAGGAACCGACGTCAAATTTGATCCCAGTGTCCAAACAACGGACTGATACCGTCACCGGCCGTTTCGTAATCGGTTCGACGTCAACAATCTTCAGCACACAGCATCGAAGATAAGTATCAGCACTTAACGAATGATAAACATACCAGGAACCTACATCGACATCGAATACGCATTGCTTCTTATGTCCCATAGCCTCGTTAAGTTCCGTCTGTAATTCTTTGTAGAGCTCCCACTCGCACAATTTACCGTCACGATCTCTAACTTCGATTATTTTTATTCCGAAACTCGTGACATCGTGCACACGAGCAATTCGAAATTTTATTGTCCCATTTTTGGGCAAATTACTAACATAATCCTCTTCGTTCGAAAATACGTGTCGCTGTTCGCACGAGGTCCTTTCACATTTACCAAAAAGTTTAAGATTTGTACACACATCCACTTTTAACTTTAACTTCTCCGCTTCGACATCTTGAAGCGTTTTCTAAAAAAAGGTAAATTTACCTCAAAAATATGATAGTAATTGTAATAATAAAAACAAGCAGTTCCACTCAAATTTCTGTTTTAAAATACCCAACTTTGGTGAAACCTCCCAAAAATGGACTTCAAACCCATAAACTTCAACGAGGTTTGAGCGGTTCGTATCTTTGTTAAAGTAGATCAGCATCAAATGGGGTTCTTATCTTAGCAATGCCAAGGTCAAATGTTGTGTGGTTCTTATCCTGGCTGACTGAAGTGGGATCAAGACAGAATTGAAGCAGTTTTAGGGAACAGCTTTAATTTCAAACAGCATTGTTCATGACCTGTCCTATGTCTGTTACCTATCTGTTTGTCCTGTTCTGATGAGGTGTTCCCTAAAACTGCTTAATTTTACCGAGATCCCACTTCAGCCAGGATAAGAACCACAGAACATTTGACATTGACATATCTAAGATAAGAACCCCATTTGACTTTACCAAATATACAAACCGCTCAATCGCGTCCCGCATGACCTCGCCCTTGAACTGTGTTAGAATTGGTCCATATTCATTTAGTAACTTTTCTAGTGATTTTTTTGGCTTGGGATCGGCCTTATAACGGGTGCCCAGAAAGAGTAGAGGGTATTTGTAAATTCAATGCTGGCACTCTTCTAACCGAAAACGGAAATTAGCTGAATGAAATATCTTATACGACACTGCACTGATTTACGCACAATTTATGTCCTGCCGGATGCAGCAATCCGTTTCAACTTTTCCCCTATGAGAGAGTATTACTAGACAACTAAGAAAAGCTATAATAGATTGAGCACAAGTCACTAAATTGTTTAAAAATTCAATCAATAAATAATAGGACAATGTCAACAATGTTTAAAACTTGGCGGATTTGTCTATAGGTGGCGCTCGCATAAAAATGGTAGACTTTACATTTACATTTGTATTCTGATTTTTTCAAAGCAATTATGAATTGTGCGACTTGTGTTATCCATTATGTACAGCGTTTCTTACAGGTTATCCGCTAGTATATAAGGCCATTTAAATGCCACTGTTTTACATGTACTTATGTAAAGCGATATTAAGCTAACAATAATAATTGATGAAAGTTTAACTACTTGTTTTTATCATTGCAATTACTTATAGAGTTCGACAACGTAAATTAAGAGATTAATTACACTTACCTTATAGTAGTTTAAAAAGTCTGGTGTTAACTTTCCACCTAAGCGTTTCATCAGCTGGACAACTTTCGGGAACTGCTTTGAGCATGACTCGTCCATAAAAATGTCTACCGTACATTGAGTCCAGTTATCCTACAAATGAGTATTTTAACATGAAGTCTTTATTTGAATGGAATATTGTACGGCTTTAGTTGAAAGGAAAAAATTAGCTCAAGACAATGAAAGTTTCAAGCTAGATTTGTGTAATATTACAAAATGCGGTTTGAAGCATACAGTTACACACTTTTTATGATCATCATACTCAGAGTTCGATACAATAAAAGTGTACATCACATTAAGTAGGGTAAAATCCCGACTAGTGTAGTAGGTAATTTTTGGGGTTTTACCCTACTTACACTAGTGCAGTAGGGTAATTTTTGGTTCAATTCAAAATATTCAAGTAACTGACTTTAAGGAGCGCTTAACGTATTAAATAGCAATCAATCAGTATTTAATGTAGGACCTGATCACAACGGCCACTGATCATAACGGCCACCTAGGTTATTGTTATTTAATAACAGCCACTTTGATCACATACGGCCTCAAATACTATTTGATCATAACGGCCACCTTGTTCACGTTATGATCAAATAATATAAGTGGCCGTTGTGATCAAGGTGGCCGTTATGAAATAGCAAAAACCGGGGTGGCCGTTATGATCAGTGGCCGTTGTGATATAGACCCTTTAATGTATCTATTATACAAGAATTTCAACTTTCAACATAAAAAAACTAAAACCAAAAATTACCCTACTACACTAGTGTAAGTAGGGTAAAATCCCGAAAAACTACACTAGTGTAGGGTAATTTTTGGTTCAATTCAAAATATTCAAGTAATTGACTTTAAGGAGCGCTTAACGTATTAAATAGCAATCAATCAGTATTTAATGTATCTATTATACAAGCATTTCAACTTTCAACATAAAAAAAACTAAAACCAAAAATTACCCTACTACACTAGTGTAAGTAGGGTAAAATGCCGAAAAACTACACTAGTGTAGGGTAATTTTTGGTTCAATTCAAAATATTCAAGTAACTGACTTTAAGGAGCGCTTAACGTATTAAATAGCAATCAATAAGTTTTTATTGTATCTATTATAAAAGCATTTAAACTTTCAACATTAAAAAAATACTAAAACCAAAAAATTACCCTACTACACTAGTGTAAGTAGGGTAAAAATCCGAAAAGCTACACTAGTGTAGTAGGGTAATATTTGGGTTTTGCCCAACTTACACTAGTGTAGTAGGGTAATTTTTGAGTTTTTACTCTTCCTAACACTAGTGTAGTAGGGTAATTTTTTGTTTTTGGTTTTGTTAGTGGTTATAAGTGGGGGTAGTATAAAGTTGAATATGTGTTAGTATTTTTTTTTTCATGTTTTTACTAGCGATATGCTTGTACAATTCTGTAAATACTGATTGATTATGTGTTAAATAGCATAAAGTATTTACCCTACTTAAAGTAGTGCAGTAGGGTAATTTTTGGTTCCATTCAAAATATTCAAGTAATTGACTTTAAGGAGCGCTTAACGCATTAAATAGCAATCAATCAGTATTTAATGTATCTATTATACAAGCATTTCAACTTTCAACATAAAAAAAACTAAAACCAAACATTACCCTACTACACTAGTGTAAGTAGGGTAAAATCCAGAAAAGCTACACTAGTGTAGTAGGGTAATATTTGGGTTTTTACCCTACTTACACTAGTGTAGTGGGGTAATTTTTAAGTTTTTACTCTTCCTAACACTAGTGTAGTAGGGTAATTTTTTGTTTTTGGTTTTGTTAGTGGTTATAAGTGGGGGTAGTATAAAGTTGAATGTGTTAGTATTTTTTTTCATGTTTTTACTAGTGATATGCTTGTATAATTCTGAAAATACTGATTGATTATGTGTTAAATAGCATAAAGTCAACATACACTTGATTCAAGAACTAAGGGACTGCAATAGTTATCTATCATACATCGAAAACGGTTGACGAATTGAGTCCACGTCTCGGGTAATGAGTAATTAATTAGCATCACTGCATCCGTAATGGTAATATTACAGTTAAATACATTTTCGGTGCAGAAAAGAGCTGTAATAAAAAAACAATTAGGTACATATTCCCAACCTGAGTATGTGCGTTACCTAAATGTTTTCCACCAGTTGTTTTTAACCAAACCGATTCGATGCCATTTATTTCCGCCATCTCCATATCTTCGGTAATATATAGACAATCAATACCCTCCATTAGTAAATACGGTTTAGCTTCCTTTATTTCATCATCCGTGTTACATATAATAATAGTTCGGCAGATCTTCGATTTGCCCTTAAGGATTTCTATAAAAAAAAAAAGGAGATGAGTAAGCGTTGTTAATGATGGTGTCCTCGTACTTATAAGTGCTCTGATTTTTGCTTGCGCTTCCAAAAATTGCACCCGTATATCGACTCTGCCGTACATTGCCGCCTCTAAATACGAACCTATACAAACTATTGGCATTATAAGAAGAGATTTTAATAAATTTTCGATGGAACGAGTCCACTTTTCCGACGTGAGTATCATCTGAACTGTGTAATTACAGCTACGATGGGAGAGCATACTTTGGACTACGTTCAGTATTTTTCCCATTTCCGTACTAAATCTGTCTAATATAATATTCGCCTTATCGATGACCAGATGGCACAAACGCTTTAGCGTAATAATCCTAGATGATAGTAAGGAGAGTAAAGTAACGGGAGTCGCCACCAGTATGTCAACCTTCCTTTCGAACTGTTTCTACAAAGAATAATACGACCTTCACGAAGAGTACGTGTTAAGTTGTCACTTACCAAACAATTTTTATCGACAGGTTGAATGGCAAGAGCGACGTAAGATTTTTGCGAAGCATTTTCCAATAGCTTTAATATTAAGTAGTACACTTTTTCGGCCACCTCAATACCGGGGCATAATATCACACTAATCGGACTTACGGTACTTCGTGGTAAGTCCGGATAACGCTCCTGCCTCTCCAATTCGAATGAGCAAATGGCGGGAAGATATGCTAACGTTTTACCCGAATCTCTCTTGCTTATTATACAAACGTTCATGTGTCTCATAATTGCGGGCCATACGTAACCCTGAATCGTGTAAACATGCTCGTACGAACGTAATGCTTTGTGTATATCCTTGTGGAATGGTGCGGCAGTAGGAGTGGTTGCAGGCGTTAATATAGTAGTGCTAAAAAAATACTAAAGTTACCCTAAGGCTCTAAACAGTATGAATATTGTCATCCGCCATTTTTCTTCCAACTTTATGGAAGGTTAGGTATATTTTCCGATTGTACGTACATACGCCTCCTGGGCTAAAGGTTATTGATAGGTTACCTTAGAGTTATGTATACATAATATACCTAACTTGAAATATAGTTTGGAAGAAAAATGGCGGATGAGAACATTAATCTTTTTAGTACTCTAGTTATCCTTGTAATTAATTTTCAATTGTTTAGCATCAGTTCATTTTTTATTGTGACTTTGGGAATGATAGGGATCCCTTATCTAGGAAAAATTACCAAAAATTTGTCCAGGAAAACGACTTTTTGTTAAGCACTTAATTGTACAGTTACAGTCTACTGTTCAATAGGTGGCGTTATAGGTATGATTTTGTCAGAGTCAGTAGATTAACAGAGTACCGCAAGCCTTTGACGCGACAAATGCCGCCCTGGCGGCCATTTTTAGTCCATATACATAAAATATACTTACGAAGTGCGTAATTTTTAATGAAATGCCGTGTTATTGTGCCGTTAAGTGTATTTGTTTTATTATATTCCGAAAAATTTAGTCAAAAACATAATCTACTTTACTGAGCGTGTAGTGAGTGAAGCACGGAAAGGACTAAAAATGGCGGAGGTTGCGGTACTCTGGTAATCTACTGACTCTGGATTTTGTCAGAGTCAGTAGATTAACAGAGTACCGCAACCTCCGCCATGTTTAGTCCTTTCCGCACTTCACTCCCTACACGCTCAGTAAAGTAGATGATGTTTTGACTAAATTTTTTGGAATATAATAAAACAAATACACTTAACGGCACAACAACACGGCATTTTATTAAAAATTACGCTCACTTTCGTGTCTATCTTATGTATATGGACTAAACATGGCCGCCAAGACGGCATTTGTCGCGTCAAAGGCTTGCGGTACTCTGTTAATCTACTGACTCTGGATTTTGTAATTAAAAAATAAATATGAAACAAATAGTAAAGCATTACTCAACACATAATGGATAAGTGAAGAGTGAAGAAAGTGGATATCTATTTATTATAGACCATAATCACTGCGCCTGAATTGAAAGAACGTATAAATAACATGTGGGTTGTTTAATGTAAACGCACTTGGGTTTTGCAGCTCACATACCCTGTCAGCAATTATTTTAAAATAGTAAATGAGTAAGATGAAAACGACTTCCGGAGTTGGACCGTGACAAAGTTGGAAAGGTTGCCAACGTTTCACCCGGGCGGTTATATCTTACTGACTCTGGCGGCAGTAGAAGTTCTCGCTGTAATAGTAAAGTAGTACGCAATACATCAGAAATCAGAGAAAAATATCACAAGAAACAGAGGAAGAACCGCTACATAGAAAGGAAACTCTCAAGATGAATGGACACTGGAGGAAAGATGGAGAACCTTCAAGGGAAGATTGAAGAAAGTAATGTAGAAGGTCTGTGGAGTAAGAAAACAAAACAAATAAACGAAAATGACAAGCTTGTAGACAAAAGACACAAGAAGAGTGGTGAATGAAAAGAAAACGGCATGGAAAAGATACATAGGTACAAACAAAAGAAATAGTAGACAAGGAAGAATACAAAAGGAATAGAAATATAGTGAAAGAATCAATCAAGGGTGAAAAAAGGAAATCCTGTAAGAAGATGGATGAAGAGATAACAGAACTACACAAAATAAATCCCAGAAAGTTCTAGATGAGAGAGGGAAGAAAACGAAAGTCACAAGAGGAATAAAAAATAACCAAGGGCAATTGCAAACAGGCACAAGGGAAAAACCACTATGAAAATATGTACAACCTGGCAGAAGAATGGGAAGATGAGGCAACACAACAAATAAAAACGGAACAATCAGGAGGGAAGAAGTAGAAGATGCAATACAAAAAATAAGAATAGATAAAATCACTCAGGAACACGATTTAGCCCCGGAGATAATAAAATGGATATGTCAAAAAGGAGTGGAATGGTATTATGGTATTGGAAGATTAGTAGACAAGCGTGGGAGGAACAATATGTACCAACGGATTTGGAAAAGAACCTAATAGTATCAATTTACAAGAAAGGATTACAGACACATTATGAAAACTATAGGCCAATATGTTTGGCCCAACCAAATTTCAAGATATACGCAAAAGTCTTAGGGAAAAGGTTGACAAATTATATAGAGCCAATACTGGGGGAAGAACAGGCATAGGATTCAGACCAAACAGACAAGATATATAACCCAAAGAAGAATGGAAGGAGAAGAATTATACGTTCTTGGACCTGAAGGCCGTGTTTGATACGGTAGACAGAAAGGACATATGGAGGATTTTAAATGAACTCAACGTGGATAAGAAACTGATAGGTGCAATAAGAAGTTAATAAAAAATGAAGATCGACCAAAGTAAAGAAATAGCGGAGAAAAAGGGCGTGAGATGGGAGATCAGACGAGATCGTCCGAAGCTCAATAGGGTATGAACACGAACCTCATAAATAAAAATGGACTGCTGATAGCATATGCCTACTTCATCGCTTTTGACCACACCAAGGATCCGCCATGATGAGCGCAAATATCAGTAACATTCTGGTAACATTTGGATATTTTTGTTGCAGATCGGTCATTGTTGGTACCTCTGCTAGCAGCTGATCACATTGTTACTTTCTTGTGTCAATCCACAGATTACACAACTATATTTAATCTGTGGTCAATCGTGATATAATCCTTTAGATTTTAACAGTTAAGAAGACAATAAAGTTGTTTATAATAATTGCTGTATTCGTTTTATCAAATTCAAGTGAGCATTTCAGCTATGAACTGAAAAATGTTATCTTTTTACGTGATCCGAATTACATTTCAAATTTTCGCGGTTGAATTTGCGCTCATCATGGCGGACGCTGTAAAGTGTCATTTCGAAAACATGTGATTATCAGTCCATTTTTATTTATGAAGTTTGTGGGTAAAGTTCGATCCACAAGAGTTGGCGTTCACGTCATAGGTTTCCAAATGAATGCACGACATTCCTTTTAAACAATCATTAAAGCTTAATACATGTTTGTGATAAAGATGGCAATACAGTTTGCATGTGTTTTAAGTAAAGACGTGCGTATAGATGATCGCCAGTGAAAATGAGAGAGAAGTGAGTATGTCCGTATGTCCAACAGCTGACTTCAATCAACGCTTCGTTTGACTTCTATCTGTCAATGTCAAATTTATTCATTATTTATAAATAATCTCGTATTATTTCTGTTCGTTGTTGTTTTGCCCTTTTATTTACTCGTTCTTACAGTTATTTGTTCTAATTATCAAATTATTAATAACAGTTCTTATGAGAATGGATTTACAAAAATTGCAATATTTTTAACCAATTAACCACAAAACAGCATCTTTTGACAATCCAATATAACATTAGTGCCAAACGTACCGCCCAGAGAACGAGTTCAAATCGCAGCAGACGTTAATATGTTTATTGCACTATTAGAATGCCGCATTTAGCTTTACTAAGCTCTAATTAATTTTTTAAGATACGTTTTATACGTAATGGATTAATTAAATACGTAAAATATTACTATGACCATTTTAAAGTAGCACAAGCAACTACCTGTGGGTAATTAAAGTATTATTTGCAACACTGCCTTGTTACGATTTGGCAGATTTCATTCCCGACGTCATTATTTCTTGACTTCAAATTTTAATCTTAATACATACAATTACAAGTAATGACGTGCACGCCAACTCTCCTGGATACAATTATATGAAGGATTAGAAAAAGAACAAGAAAGAACTATAGTAAGCTGAAAATAAATAAACTCAAAAGTATTTTGGAAACTGTGCCCTTCCATTTGGAGGGCTTCTCAATGCATCTGCGACAAAATGGAACAAAACCCAATTTTTGGTGCTGCACCTGAAAAACGTGGTCTGGCGAGTTTAATTTAATTCAGGAACCAGCAGCAGGAGTCAAAGGATGCGGAGTAAATTTTAGGGCCCTTTAGGGACCAAAATCTTTCGAAAAATGAATAAAGGAAAGCTGCCACTTCACAAATTTGTTAACTGTGCCCGAGACAGTACCATGTCATATTATCTTCATTCGGAGTCACTTATCTTGGTTTATATTGAAGCATAAACATAGTGCCACACACA